>APFE031227144.1:72484-132752 GCA_000404065.3 Pinus taeda
TTAAGGGATAACTCTTGCATGACTTCAGAAAGACTTCTAACTTGAATTTCTCCAACTAATTAATTTAAAATAAATTAATTAATTATCTCAAAGTAGTTGTTAAGATTAAATTCGATTTTAATTCTCAATTTAATTCAAGGAAAAATTAAATTGGAATATTCTTATTTCCATATTTCAACACTCCCTCTCAACAAGAAAGGGATTATCTACCACCCCGATCTTGTCTCTATGGAACTCGAATTTACACTTTGACAATGCCTTTGTCAAAATGTCAGCATCTTGCTCGTCTATCGAAATATACTGCAGCAACATGATCCTCTCGACTTGTGAAAAGCCACAAGCAATAAATCTTGCATTATGCTTCTCCACACTACCATCAGCAGCTTGCTTTACCTTGTAAAGCCAACGGGAACTCACCACTGACTTGTTCTCCAGTCTCGGAACCATGTACCAAACATTGTTACGAACTATGGAGTCATACTCCTCCACCATAGTATCAACCCAAATCGGCTGCTGCATTGCTTCCTCGAAGGAAGATGGCTCGGTCTCAACACATTCCCCAGCAAGGGCCATGTATCCAGTGTACCTCTCAGGTGACCTCCTCTGTCTGCACTGAGAAAATTGTGCTCCCACATTCTCTCTCGCATCCTCCAACAATCTGTCAACTTCTCTTGTGCGCTTCCATCCATCTCTGGAAGACTCTGCTTGAGTGGATGTCTCCACTCCTGGAACCTCTACATGCGGTTACTCCGCATCAGTCTCAGGCTCCTCCTCCTTAGGAACCAACAGTTCCTCCATAGCCTGTAGTTGGAGCTCCCTCTCAAGGGAAACTCGCATGGCCTTCTACTCATCAAACTTGAGATCTCTACGAACCACTGTCCTCTGACTTGTAGGCAAGTACACCCGATAGTTGTGAGGTGTATCAGTGTACCCCACAAATATCCCCAACTCTATTGTCGGCTCAAGCTTCTTCTGTGCATCCTTTGTCACATGGCAATATACCGATGAGCCAAAGATCCTAAAGTAACCCACATCTGGTCTCTTACTGCATAAAGCTTCCTCTGGTGTATTCATCCCAAGTATGCAATGCGGGCTTCTATTCTGCAAATAGATGTTGTGTTGCATGCCTCAACCCACAAGTGAAGTGGTAGGCCTTGGTCATGCAGCATTGCCTGTGCCACCCCTACAATAGTTATGTTCTTCCTCTCGGCCACCCCATTCTGCTATGGGTTATGAGGTGCCATCAACTCTCGTTTAATTCCTTCTGCTGCACAGAAGTCCTTAAACTCTTGAGAGACATATTATCCACCGTTGTCACTTCTGAAGGCCTTGATCTTCTTCCTTGACTCTTTCTCAACCAAAGATTTGAGCTCACAAAACTTTGTGAAGGTTTGGTCCTTCTTCTGCATGAAATAAATCCAGCATTTACGAGGATAGTCATCAATGAAAATCACATAATACCATTTCTTCACTATGGATTCCGTCGAGAATGGTCCACACAATTTAGTATGAACTCACTCTAAGATAGCCTCTGCTCGACTGTCTCGATCATGAAAGGAAGACTTAGTGTACTTTCCCAAGGTACAACCTTTGCATGTGTCAACTTGCTCAAGTTTACCTTTGGGAAGTCCTGTAGATATCTGTTGCATTATCTTCAATGCCCCATGATGCAAATGGCCTAGCCGCCTGTGCCACAACTCGCCAATGTCTTGGCTTTGCACCAATTATGCTTTCATACTCAATGTTGCACAATCATCTACCTCTAGTTTATAGAGATTCTTCACCTGAATCCCTATCCTCTTGGTCTGACCCGTGGCTATGTGTCTTAGGAATGCCTTTCCTTTACAGAAGACAACATCATAGCCTTTGTCCTCCAACATCATGACCGATAACAAGTTCTTCTTCAATTCAGGCACATACATCACATCTGTCAAGGTGAGAGGAGCTCCATGCTCCCTCTGAAAAGCAACCTTGCCCACTCCTGAAACATTATACCTTCCGTCGTCACCCATCTCTATGCGCATCTTGAGGTATTTCTCCTCAAAGGCACTGAATAAATTTTTGTCACTGGTCATATGGAATGAGGCTCCACTATCAAGATACTGGACACAAGCCATCATCGATGACAACATGCATGTGATGAGGGTAAAGTCCATTTCGAACTGAGAGATTAATGCCCCACCTTCCGATCCTTTCGAGGATCCCTTCTTGGACTTATTCGATGGGCAATTAGTCACATAATGTCCCATCTTGTGACAATTAAAGCATCTTACTTTAGACATGTCACCCTTCTTCCCTCCATGAGAAGAATTCGATTTGAAATGGGAAGCCTTCCCCTTCTCTTTCCTTGCCTTACTTACTAAGGCCAGATTTTCTTCATCATCATTCTTGGATGAAGAACCATCTCGTGTGCTCCTCCTAATCTCCTCCTGCATAAGGTCTGACCACAGTTGTTCCTAATCCGGCAGTTTCTCCCTTCCATTCACAGAGTCCTGGTAGCTATTCCAACTCTTTGGAAGGCCAAGGAGAGCGAGGCTCACCATATCATCATCGGCAGTAATTATTCCCACACTGCCAAGCTCATCTCTGCAGGTGGTGAGCTTGTTTAGATATGTGGAAATAGTATCACCCTTCTCCATCTTGATTCTTCGAAGCTTATCCTTAAGCGCCAATTTCCTTTGGTCACTACTATTCTGGTAGAGGTCCTTCAATGTCTTCCACATTGAAAATGGAATACCCTTCCCATGGAGACTCGAGACAATATGGTCTCGAACTCCCTCAAGGATGATCTGTCTCGCCTTCGCCACACACTTCTTCCACTCAACGAACTCTTGTGCATTAGTTGAAGTTGGCTTTGGGATTTCTTGATCAATGAATTCCTTCAAGCCATTGTCTTCTAATACAACCTCCATTCTGTCTTTCCATGTTATGTAATTTGAGCTACCTTCCAAGGCATACTCGAGTCTCAAGCCATAGAACGCCATTGGCCAACCTTGAAGTACGATATGAATTCAATTTGCACCTACAACCTCGAACTTCAAACTTCAAATTCTCTTCTCAATATATTGTTCACAGCTCTGATACCGTGTAGAAAATCTCTGATAGGTTAACCTGATAATGAAATATAAATCAAAGTAGAATATTATAACCTACTTCTATTAGCAATTTGCGGAAGCCTAAAGATCGAGCTGAACAATATAACCAGAAGAAGAAGAATCAATGGCACAATACACATGAAAATACTTTGGGGAAAGCCTCAGCTAAAAACCCCACACTATTGTATTATCATACATGGTGGACATACATAGGAATTATACAAATCCTTAGCTCTCACAGTTAGCCAGCTCTCAGTACAATCCTCACAGATGCTCACAGGCAATCTTGGCTTCTCTCTAGCCTTCCTCTCTGCCCTCCAAGCTCCCATTTCCTCGCGCTATTCCTTGTGGATGATTAGCCTTCCAAAACTGCGCAATCCTCAAGGATGAATCCTTGATTACATGCATGAGTTTTCTCCATGAGAAACACACATGCAACTAATAGTACACTGTCCTTGAACATTAATCTCAACTGGGTCTTTCTCATAATAGACATGCATGAGTTTCTGATGAGGGAATCTTCAGTTAACTGGAGTAGCACTAGTTGAGTGCATTAATGCATCAACTGATTGTTAACTCACTATTAGTTCCTCAAACACTTTGGAACTAATTTAACTGGACTTAACTCTGTAAACTGAGTTAACTACTTACAACTCAAATATAACTCAATCTTATTTCCTTAATTTAAGGGATAACTCTTGCATGACTTCATAAATAATTCTAACTTGAATTTCTCCAACTAATTAATTTAAAATAAATTAATTCATTATTTCCAAGTAGTTGTTAAGACTAGATTCGATTTTAATTCACAATTTAATTCAAGGACAAATTAAATTGAAATATTCTTATTGCCATATTTCAACAAAACAACAATGGTCTCTTCCTCTAGGTGAGGGCTAAGGTGGAGTCAATAGCTTGCATGTCTTTTTTTGACAACTTTGTTTCTTAAAATCAATATTTATCAGATTTTGTTCATTAAATGGCTAAGTTTAGAGGAACCAGAATGTTTTTTTGTAATATGTATCAAAGTATGATCCATACAAGTAGTGAGTCATCTTGCTTCAAGCCTGAAATAATGTAAGCAGTGTTATGTACTATGATGCTACCATTTAACTACACCTTTTAAATAGATTAATATTTCAATATTCTAGTTTAAAATAAATGAAAAAGTGTTACGTGCCCCATATATATTGTCATGTATGACCCTTTTTGTTGTTTTCATCTACAATCTTGGCATATGATAACCTTACTTGAAGCATTGATTCGTTGTGGCACATTACTCACATATTCTTAATCTTAAATTTTGAGATGACCGACTTCTCTTGTATTACATCATTCCCAAGATCCATTAATAATTACAAACAAGTATGCTCTCCTTGCAAATCACAAATTTGAATTCAAAGGAAAGTGGGATTTACAAATCACAAATTTGAATATGAAGGAGAGTAAGATATATATACCTTTCTTTCAATGATAGATTTAAATATCGGGGTTATTTGCTTAAGCCAAATTCTTATAAGGTTCAAGATTGGAGTTGGCTTATTGGAAAAGTCAAGAAGTGTATTCATTTCTAGTGCAACCATTGGTTATCAAGGGGAGATCGATTGACATCAATAAAGGCGATGTTAGAGGCTATACCAATTTACTAGTATTTCCCTTAAGGAGTCATGCATAAAATACAAAATGTCTACTTCATTTTTCTCTAGAGTGGTAAGGAGGGTCATGAAGGAATACACTCGACAAATTGGAAAACAACCTCAAAGCCAAAGGAGAAGGGTGCTCGAGGGCTCAAAAATATCCATCTTTTTAGTTCAACACTAGCAAGTAAATCCGTTTGGAATTTGATTACTAAGAAAAATCGTTTGAATCAATTAATTTGTAATAAGTATATGGTGTTGGATTATATTCTTACTTGGATTAGAAGGACAAATAAGAATCGGAAGAATGGATCATCTCACTAAAAAGCTTTGGCATTTTCCTTATGAGGGTAAGAGTTCATTTGGGATGGAAGGTTGGAAATTGAAAATATGTGAGAGTATGTCTGGACACCATTATGGTGTGTGGAATTGAAGTAAGAATATCCATTGATATTGTTGAGCTCTTGTGGAGACAATATATTAAAACCCCTAAAAATTGTAGTGATCTAAAGAGAATTGAAATTTGGTCATAGGCTTGGGAGTCGAGTAGAGATTCAGGTTTGGAAGGAGATCAAAATAGGGAATGGGATTCCTTCACCAACGAAATGTGAATAACTCATATTAGACTTGGAGAAGCTCCATATAGTATTTTCTCACTATGAAATGGGATGGATGATTCTTATACAATGAAAGCAAGTTTTCATACTTGTGAAAAACATCCCAAGAGTCGTTAATTTGGTGGTGGAAAAAATATGGAAGGTAAAGGTGCCTCTAAAGAACGAGATCTCTATTTGGTTGATTCTAAAAAATAGAGTAATGACCTAGAAGCCACGTAAAAAAATAAAATTTACAGGGTCAAAGCATATGTGTGCTATGTATAAATTTGGAGAAAAAGACACATCATTTATTTGTCCAACAAGTTTGGCTTGACATTAGTTGATGGATACATTGTATGGATTTGTGACAAGAATAAAATCTAGCACTGTCTTCGGGACTAGTTCAATACGGAAGATCCAAATTCATTTAGAGCTCTACCATTTTTGATGTTATGGGGAGAGTGGTTTTCTTAGAATAGTAAGTTATTTGCAAATAAAGAATCTCCTTCCTTTAAAGTTTTATCTCGAGTAACAACACTTTTCAACATTTTTATGAAGGATGCAACTCCTAAGTTACCACATCAAATTGATGAACTCTTGATAGATAAAAGAAACAACTAGGGATTTTTTAATGGAGCATTTTAAGGGCCCAATCAACATTTTGGCTAAGAGGGTGCATTATACATCTCAAATGCAATTTTTTACACCTTCAAAGCTAAATATGGCCAGGGCACAAGCAACCATACGAAGTTTATCGTGCTTAAAATCCTTTTAAAGCAAGCTTATGACAATGGCATGAGGGTACTCCATTTTTTTGGAGATCTCTCTCTAATAGTCAAATAGATACAAGGAAGGTAGTCGATTCACAACATTGATCTACGGGATTTAGTTGTAACACCCTCCTCCCACATCTACCCAAGCAACCAGCCAGTGGGGGTAAACATGCGACGAGAGGCCACTATGATATGATTTGACCTCCTAAGTCACGTTAAGGAAGTGAAGCCGATGGAAACACATCATACAGCCATTAATTATTAGCTACATGACCCTCATGAACCAATCCAATACTTTAGACAACTTGCCTTGGGGTCCCACCGAGCTTTTGCACAATTTAAGGCTCAATCGCTCCCATGCTATAAGCATGAGTGTGACCAACAACCCAAAGTCGCTCTCACAGGCTTGCCTGCCAGCGACTAGAGACCAAAACTGTCAGTGCTATGCCAGCGACTCCAGGATTTGAGCCACTTTTTCAGGCCTAGAGCCTAGGTCAATGCCCATAATTGAACCATCTTTTCAAATCAGTAAAATAACATGGAAATGACAACACCAAAGAAAATACTTGTTCAAGACCTTGATTGGACCCCTACTAGTCATAACAAGCATTTCGTTAAACATAATGCAAATGTGTAATGTTAGGCCTCTATAATACTAGTGTATTCCCTTATTATTATTGTCATTGTAGCCCCTTATTGTTATTGTTGTCCCCATGTTGTTATTATTGTTCCCCATAGAAGCCCACTATTATTATTATTATTATGCCCTTACATTATTATTGTTATGTCGGCTTTGACTATATTGTAATAATCAACTCAAACAACATGACAAAGCTTCTAAAGAAAGAACAACGTGGTGTAATTGCACAATTATGTTCACTAGAGGTTCCCGCGTCGAAATCATTTTTTTCTCCAGATCTCCAAAAAGTCTTAGACAATCATTCCAAGGTATTTGAGACTCCCAAAGGCCTCCCACCTATTTGTGATCATGATCATGCTATTCATTTGATTCCAGGAAGTGTTCCTCCAAACATCAAGCCTTATAGATATCCCTATGCCCAAAAGAGTGAAATTGAACCTATGGTTGTAGAAATGATAGATGTTGGTATAATTCAACCTAGTCAAAGTTTTTTCTCTGCTCTAGTAGTATTGGTGCACAAGAAGGATGGATCATGGCGCATGTGTTCAGATTATAAGGAGCTCAACAAGCTCACTATTAAAGATAAAATTTCCCATTCTTGTCATTGATGATTTTTTTTTCTACGTAATACTAATTCTATTAATAAAAACAACAAAATAGAGTGAGGCTCTGGCCTCTATGGTGCTGGAATAGAGTTATATCATGTTTGGACATTTAGAATTGAAACAGGATTGCCCACCAAGGGGAAACCAGTCCGAGTAAACCGATGATAAGTGTTGCCCATGCAAGGATTACAACTAAAAAACCAAAAGAGACGTTTGTGGAATATTCCAAAATTGACAGCATACTTTGAAAAAACATTAAAAAATCCCATGAGAGGCGGGGAATTGAAACCTGGCTGCATGGAAATCTAGCTGCATGGACCCATTAGGTGTCGCTTGGTGGAGGAGGCTCTTCCACGATGAGACATCTGTACTCATCCCAATCATCCTCAGCTGCTTGTGTGTCATCAGAGATGCCCCCGATTGCTTGTGTGCCACCAGGAATGCCCCTGACTGCCTGTGTGCCATCAAGGATGTCCTTACCATGCTGAGTACTGTCATGGGCATCTTTGCGTTTGCAAGAACCAGAGCTGTTGTCTGAGCGCTTTTGTTCGCTGGTGGCCTGCTTCTCCTTAGTCGTCTTCTACTTGTTGATATCTGCCTTCTCCTGAACGGTGTCCTGAGTTTGTGCCTCCTGTGGGCGAATCTCTTCGCTAAAAACCACTATGACTGTGGTGATGATGTTAGGGCAGTTCATGGTGTTGTGGAAGCGGAATTGGGTCACGTGATGCAACTGATGAGGGGACTCAGGGGGGTTGGTCGTTTGGGTTGCAACATTTACTCTCCAAGCGCCAAAGGATTGGGCTCGACCTCTTCCACTATGGGTGGTGGGATATCTGCCAGAGGATTTGCCTATGGACGGAGTGGAGGAAGCGGTGGACGACGGGTCATCAGCTCAGGAGGTGGTGGCGAGGGAGGGCGACTATTTCTACCTTAGCTTTTGCCACACCTTTTGCGCATCCGGTGGCGAAGATGCAGCATGGTCCTGTGGCCAGGTTGGAGCTGACTGGTGAGGGCCAAGATGACAAAAGTGCTTGTAGTGAGTGTAGAGTCTGCACGGGAGTTTACAGAGTTATTCAGGAGAGAGACAGTGATATTCTGGGAAGAATTCAAAGCACAGTGAACATTTTGATAAATATGGATGCCATCCCCCAAATTGATGCAGCTCAGGAGCCAGCAACGCCTCCCTGTTGTTGTGCAAGAGCTCGTCTCTTTAGCATCGGGGGGCAGGAGAAATTCAGAGGGGAAGGGGTGAAGGTATGCAGGCTTGACGAAGCCATGGCCTTAACCTTGCAGAGAGTGTCTCGACTTGTGCACCAGAGTAATGGTGCTTGCAGATTGACGGTGGCTCACCATAAATTACCACAGTTGGGAATGCGGGTGGCCATGTGGCTTAGCCGCCTGTCGTCCCCCTATCTAATCCTCATTAATTTCCTCTTAAACATCCACATCCGGAGGTCATTGATGAATTATTGGATGAATTGCATGGAGCAATTTACTTCACCAAGTTGGACCTTCATTCAGGATATCATCAAATCAGAATGAAGACAGACGACATTCCAAAAACAACATTTAGAACTCATGAGGGTCATCATAAATTTTTGTTCATGCCTTTTGCCCTTACCAATGCACCTTCTACATTTCAAGGTTTGATGAATTCCATTTTCAAACCCTTCCTTACAAAATTTTGTGTTAGTATTTTCTGATGATATATTAATCTACAACAAGTCTTGGAAGGATCATGTTCAACATGTTGATAGAGTCCTCAAACTATTGGAGGAGAAACAATTATATGCAAAAACCTCCAAATGTTTCTTTGGAGTACAAGAGGTGGAATATTTGGGTCATATTATATCTCATGAAGGTCTTAAGGTAGATCCTAGAAAAATTAAAGCCATTAAGGAATGGAAAATCCCCACATCCATAAAGCATCTGTGAGGATTTCTCGAGTTGACAGGTATTATTGCAAGTTTGTTAAGAATTATGGGAGAATAGCTGCACCTCTAACAACATTACTGAAGAAAGATGCATTTTCTTGGACTCTAAAAGCAACGAAAGCCTTTGAACATCTTAAAGAGGCAATGTGCCAAGCACTGGTCTTAGCTATGCCAGACTTCACAAAAACCTTTATTGTGGAATGTGATGCCTCAGGAAATGGAATTGATGTTGTTTTAGTGCAAGAAGAAAGACCCATTGCTTTCGAAAGTCATCCAATCAAAGGAAAGTATTTACACAAAGCTATTTATGAGAAGGAAATGTTGCCAATATTACATGCACTTAAGAAATGGCGACCTTACCTAATGGGGAGACACTTCAAGGTAAAAACAAATCATGATAGTCTTAAATACTTTTTAGAGAAAATATTATCTTCAGAAGAGTCGCAAAAATGGGTCACAAAGATGTTGGGTTATGACTTTGAAATCATCTACAAAAAAGGGAAGAAAAATGTTGTTGCAAATGCACTCTCAAGAAATGATGAGGATGTAGAAGCAATGCTTTGCGCCATTTCTATTATCCAACCAGATTGGATAAATGAAGCAAGATATGAATGGAAGAATGACGAAGAAGTATGGGCACTCATTCAAAAGTTATAACAAGACCCCAATACATCTGATACATTTAGATGGAAAAAGGATTCGTTATGGTACAAAGATCGCTTATACCTCTGTAAGGATTCCCAACTCAAACTAAAGATTCTTATGGAATTGCACACCTCTCCCTTAGGAGGGCACTCGGGATTTTTAAAAACTTACCACACGGTTAAGAAGGAATTTTTTTGGGATGGCCTTAAATTTGATATTCAAAAGTTTTTGGCGGAATGTTTGGTTTGCCAACAAAATAAAGTTGAAACAATTAAGACCCCAGGTCTATTACAACCTTTATCCATTCCAAGTCAACGTTGGTAGGAGGTCTCAATGGATTGTACCACAGGTTTACCCAAGTCCAAAGGAAAGAGTGTCATCATGGTGGTAGTTGAAAGGCTTACCAAGTATGTACACTTTTGTGAATTATCTCATCCCTTTAAACCCAATACAGTTGCTACTGCGTTTATGGAAACAATTCAAAATCTACATTGAAACCCAAAGATTATTGTAATCGACAAAGATCCCATTTTCACTGGAAATTTTTGGACATAATTATTTTCTTGTCTGGGTACTCAGTTAGCTCATAGCTCATCGTATCATCCTCAATCTGATGGGAAAACTAAGATAGTGAACAAATGTTTGGAAGGATATCTTTGTTGCTTTGTATCTGATAAATAGTCACAATGGGTCAAATGGTTGCCTCTGGCTTAATGGTGGTATAACACTTCCTTCCATATTGTAGCAAAAATGACCCTATTTATGGCACTTTATGGATATCATCCACCATCCATCACATCATATTTAAGAGAAAATTCTAAGGTTAAAGCAGTGGAAGATCACATCGAGCATCAACAACAAGTTCTCCAACTCTTAAAGGATAACCTCACTTTGGCACATAATAGAATGAAACAACAGGCAAATCAACATCACAGTGAAAGAAGTTTTGATGTAGGTGACTGGGTATTTCTACAGCTACAACCATACAAACAAATGTCCCTCAAGCAAGCTAAGAAGGATAATAAATTATCACCAAAGTATTATGGTACGTACAAGGTGTTGCAAAAGATTGGTACTATGGCATACAAATTGGAGCTTCCTATAGCTTCTCCAATGCACCTAGTTTTCCATGTTTCATGCTTAAAGAAGGTTATAGGTGACAAGCTCCCAGTTCAAACAATATTGCCATAACTTGACGAGGAAGGAAAAATCATATTGGAACCTGAAGCAGTCACAGAAACAAGAACTTGACAGCTACGAAATCGATCAATTTCAGAGTAACTCATCAAGTGGAAGAACTTACCCGCTGAAGATTCCACATGGGAGGATGAGAATTTTATACAGAAGCATCCATAACTACTCAAGCATTGAGGACAACACTTTTCTGAAGGAGAGGGGCATGTTAGGCCCCTATAATACCAGTGTATTCCCTTATTATTATTGTCATTGTAACCCCTTATTGTTATTGTTGTGCCCATGTTGTCCCCATATTGTTAATATTATGCCCCATAGAAGCCCACTATTGTTATTATTGTGCCCTTACATTATTATTGTTATGTCGGCACTATATTGTGACCCCTTAGACTCATATATATAGAAAGGATGTCTTGTCATTGTATCATCCAATAATTGTTCATTTGTATAATGCAAAGGAGGTTTCCCCCTCGAAGAGGCTGATTTTGAAGTTGTTGCTCTATCTTTTCATCTATTTTCTGAGTTGGTTGCATAACATGCAATCTACAAGTGTAATTAACACTTCTGAGCATAGGAGTCTCATACTTGGCTGAGAATTGCTAAGAACCATTGATACCTCAACAAATCAACTATCATTTCATCCATTAGGTCATAGATACATTAATCATTTAATTACAAGTAAAAACATGAGGAAATCCATATATGGTTGATGTCATGAAACACATACATAACCAACATAATAAGGACATAAATACTCATGAAAGTAGAACCATATAGACCATATACAATCCATCAAAATGCTCATAGAAATACAAGGAGAAATAACCTTTCATTAATGATGCAAAATCCAAACCCGGTATGGGACTTCCATGTTCCACCCGACAGTAGAATGGTTGAGCCAAATCTCTCTTCAACCATTCACCCCCATGCCATACAACAAGCATGAATGTGGGATCTCATAGAACACAACAAGAAAAACTCATATAGGGTTTCAAGAGGCCATCCACCTCAACCCATCAAACGGTGATTCCACCTCATGGTTGGACATCACAAAAGCATCATTCGATCAGTCTCTATCCCAGCCATCCAGGGCTCCAGAGCGTTTGTTCCAACCAAGGCTCCATGACTAATAACTCAACCCACAGCTGTCTTTGGGCTCCAAAGCATTTGTCCAACCAAGGCTACAAGACTAGTAGCTCAACCCAAGTTGTTATAAGGCACCAGAGTGTTTGTCCAACCAAGGCTTTGGGAACTAGTAACTCAAACCAAGCTAAGGAAACATGAGAGCCAACCAAAAATAAACAATGAAAGTAAACCCATAATCACCATGGCTATCCAGGAAATAGAAAGGCTAAGCAATCCACTGTCAATCCAGGCAATCATCCATGCTAATGACAGATCACAGCCAAGAAACCACATGCATGCGCCATGCATGCCAAAACTAGTGAACAAAATATACATGCAATTCGATACCTACAAGAAAATATGATGTAGTTACTGATCCCGATGCCCTCTTGCGCTTTCCTGCTCCAAAAATCCAAGTATTCCACACCCTCCAAGAGTGATCCAAGAAAAATCTAAGTCTCCAAGGCTATGATAGAGAGAGAGAATAGAAGAGAGCTCCAACACTAAACTGACAAAAGGTTACCCATTGATCCTTTAAAGCCTTTTTATGAATGAGGCCTTTTTTTTCTTCATTTTCCATTATTTTCCTTCATTTTCCTCCTCACATGCAACCTGTGATCTTTCACCTCCCTTTTCTCCTAATTTCCATTATATTCATAAATAAATGTGCCAAAATGCCATTTTCCCTTTCCAAAGCCTTAGCCATTGCCTTGCCAATTTCCTTAGCCATAAACAACCAAATGAACACCCCCTAGGATGTCTTGCCCAGCATTCAACTTGGAATAAGTGTCCCATCATTCGTTGTTATTGTTTTTAACTTTTATTACATGTAATTTTCACCAAGGTTGTTACAGAACCCTCCCCTTGGGGGAACATTGTCCTTGGTGTTCAACAACACCTATAACCACAAAACCACTGTAAGAAAAATATATATTGTCGATGGAGCTTTATAACTTAACTCGATGCAGTGTTTACAATGCTCATCTTGCTGAAAGCGAACCGACATAACAACATAATAACATGACATCATAACACCATACTGCATGGTGGAGCTTTATAACATAGATCATGGTGGTATTTACATCCGTATACATATGTACATCAACCAACATCATCAAAACATATACCAAAATTACACCAAAACACCAAGCCAAAATTGCTTTGCCTCAACCGTCAAACAAAGAATGATACATAGCCCGCATCTGATCTGTCATCTCCCATGTAGCTTCATTGGGCCCAAAGTGATTCCATTGCACCTTAACTTGCTCGATTTCTCAATTCCGAAGCATGAGCACCTTTTTCTGCAATATACACTGAGGCTCTGACTGGAATTCTCCATCTGGTTCCACCTAGAATACAAACCAGTCAATCACATGATCAGTATCCTTAACATACTTCTTAAGCAATGACACATGGAAAACATCATGGACTTTCACTATCAGAGGCAGTGCAAGTCGATAGGCTATTGGTCCAATCCTCTCAATGATATTGAAGGGTCCACAAAATCGTGGTGCTAGCTTGCCACATGATCCAATCTGCAAGGAGCTCTTCTTCAGTTTGATGCACAAGTACACCTGTTCCCCAACCTAGAACTCCTTGAACAAATTGTTCTTATATGCATAACTATTTTACCTATCCTTTGTTGCCTTTAGATTCTTCTTGATTGCCTACATTTCATGTTCCATGTCTACCAACGTATCTAGTCCAATCAACACCTTATAACCAGATCACTCCAACTGATAGGAGTGTTACAACTTCACCCATACAGTGCCTTAAAATGACTCATCCTCAATGACTCCTAATATCCGTTGTTGTATGTGAACTCTACCAAAGGGATATAGTCTTCCCACTTCCATTGTTGATGCATCAAATACATCCTCAACATGTCCTCCAATATCTTGTTGACCCTCTCTGTCTTTCCATATTTCTGCGGATGATAAGTTGTGTTGAAGGCCAACTTTGTGCCCAAACCTGCAAATAACTCCTTCTAAAACTTGGAAGTGAACTTCGCATCCCTGTCTGACACAATCTTCTTTGGAACACCATGCAATCTGACCACATCTCTGATGAATACTTGTGCTACATCACTAGCTGAGAATGTAGGCTTAATCGGAATGAAGTGTGCAACCTTTGTCAATCTGTCCACACTGACCATAATGGAATCATGTTGTTTCACTATCTTTGGAAACCTTATGATGAAGTCCATGTAAATGACCTTCCATTTCCACTCTGGAATCGTGATCAGCTGTAGCAGTCCACATGGATGCTTATATTATGCTTTCACTTGCTGATAATCAAAACATCTAGCCACAAACTCTGCTACATCTCTCTTCAGATTTGGCCAATAATAAAATTTCTTCAATGTAGTTAATGTCTTCTGATAACCTGTATGACTTGAATAAGGTTTCGCACGAAACTCCCTCGAGATCAACTTCTTGAGCTCACTGTTATCTGGTACATATACCTTGTCTTGTAACCTGACCAACCCATATGTTATAAGACAATAGTCCATACCCTGTGCACCTGCAGTTGTACCTATATCCGCAACTGTACATGTATTTCCACCTATACCTATACCACTACTTGTACCTGTACTTGCACCTGTACCTGTACCAGTATCCTACTGCAACCTGTGCACAATCTCCATATACCTGACATCCTGTTGACCTGCCTACAAGATCCTATCTTGTAAGTTCGTCCCATAGGAGCTCAGAATTGCCAAGTGATTTATCTGTACATGTCTGTTGAGAGCATCTGCCACCCTATTCTCGTTACCTTTTATGCTCCTAATCTCGAAATCAAACTCGTTGATCGTGGCCAACCATCTAGCTTGTCTGGCATTCAAATTTGACTGGTCAAACAAATACCTCAACCCAATGTGATCACTCATAAGTACAAATCTCTTACCAAGAAGATAATGTCTCCACATTTTCAATGCATGTATGATTTCTGCTAACTCCAAATCATGTGTTGGGTAGTTCTTCTCATGCTCATTTAGTTTCTAGGACTCATAGCATACCACTTGTCCATCATGCATAAGACTCCACCAAGCCCTCTCTTGCAAGCATTTGTGCATACCACAAACTCTTTGTTGAGATCTACAGTTTGTAGCATTGGTGCATGTGTCAACAACTGCTTGAGTTTCTCAAAGCTAGCCTCACACTCCTCAATCCATTCAAACTTCTTACCTTTCCTTTGCAATGATGTGATAGGATAAGCAATCTGTGAGAAGTTCTTGATGAACCTCTTATAGTAGCATGCCAAACCCATGAAATATCTCACCTCATCTAGATTCTTAGGAGCTACCCACTCCATGATGGATCTTATATTTTAAGTATCTACTGCAATGCCATCCTTGGAGACAACATGCCCCAAGTAGTGTACCTCAGTCTGAAAGAAACTACACTTGCTGAGCTTAGCATACAACTGATGTTCTCTCAACAACCTCAACACTGCTACTAAATGTTCAACATGCTCTTCCTCATTTTTAGAATATAACATTATATGATCAATGAACACAATAACAAATTTATCCAAATATGGACGCAACACACTAATCATCAAACACATAAATGTAGTTGGAGCATTAGTTAAGCCAAATGGAACAACAACAAACTCATAATGCCCGTACCTAATCCGAAAAGTGGTCTTATAAATTTCTTCCTCTTTGATGTGTACCTAATGATATTTGGAACTCAAGTCGATCTTGGAGAACATTGTTGCTCCCTTCAGCTGATCAAATAAGTCATCAATCCTCGGCAAGGGGTACATGTTCTTGATGGTCACTTTATTCAACTGCCTGTAGTCAATGCATAATTCGAGTGTTCCATCTTTCTTCTTTATGAACAGTACCGGTGTGCCCCATGGTGACACACTTTCCCTAATGTATCTCTTGTCCAACATTTCCTTCAATTGCAACTTTAACTCAACCAGCTCATGTGTGCTCATCCTATAAGGTGTTTTTGATGTTGGAGCTACCCCTGGCACTAGCTCAATAGAAAAGTCTACGTCCCTGTGAGGTGGCAACTCCGTAATGTCCTTAGGAAATACATCCTTGAACTGTTGTAAATTTGGGTACCTGTTCAACACATCCATATCCTCAAGTTCCTTACCCTTATCACTAGAAATGTGCACTGCAAATAACTTACACCCTTTCCTGTGGCTATGCTTTGCTTGCATAATTGTCACCATCCTAACTGATGTAGCTTTCTTCTTACCCTGTAAGACTCTTGGTTCTCCATTGTCATCAACACAACCAATGGCTTTATCATAACAATCAACCTTGGTTCTATGAAGATACAACCAGTCCATGCCCAACAACATATTGCATGAACCCAATGATAATACATTCAAATGTGTTGCCGTAGGCATACCATTCAAGTCAAATGCACAAGCTCTTACCTAATGATGAACTCGTTTCTTCATACCTGTAGCCAACTACACTAACCAAGACTCTACATGCAATTCCTTACTCAAACCACACTTATCCACCAAGTCAGGACTAACATAGCTATAATTAGATCCATGGTTAATCAAAATAGAAATAACTTGATCACAAAGCTTACCATCCATTTCAATGATAGATGCCTGATGCTCTTCCTGTTTGTTATCCAATGCTGCATAGATGCGTGGAATACTTTGACCAACATCTCCAATAGTCTGTGCCTCATGCACATTGTATATCTTAGGCCTTCCCCTCTGGTATTGTGGACAGTCTCTCCTGCAATGATCTCCTCCACAAGTTCAACACCACATGGCATCCTTATTTTTTTCCTCATATCGATGTACATGTCCTCTATCTGATGCATTGAACCTCTTAGGTGGTGCAACATTCTCCTTGTTACCTGTATCCCGAGGCCTTGCTCTCTTTATGTCACATTTGCCTTTGTTCTTTTCATCACCTATCTAGTCTAGCTTAGTCTCCGTTTTCCTCTTTGATTGTTCATAGCAATGCCTTAGCTTCCGAATGGCCTCCTCCAATTATCTAGGTTCATCGAACTCAATTCTATCTTTAAATGAAACTAGTAACCCACTAATGAACCTCTGAATCTTGGCCTTTCCCTTTGCAAGACAAGGCACATACCACAGTAACTCCAAGAACCTGCTAGTATACTCCTCATCTGTCATAGATCCCATCTTTAGCTCATAAAATTCCTTTGCCCTATCATCAAAGTATCTTTCTGACAAATACTTATTTTTGAATAATTGCTAAAACTCACTCCAAGTCAAATCTTCCTCATGAATACATTTGACATTCTTCACATCTTCCCACCAAATGTTTGCTTTACCTTTGAGACTGAATGTAGCCACTCTAGCTTTCATGTTCTCTGAATAGTCATGCAACTTTAAGAATTTCCTCACGTTAAGCAACCGTGCCTCTGCATCCTGTGGTTTCTTCATCTCTCCATCAAATTTTGGTGGCTTTGCCTTCTTAAATTCATCCGACAAATATCCCCTGTCACTCCTCCTGTAAGGATGATACCAGTGACGTTCCTAGTGCTTATCTAAATTAGAACTAGAATCATACTTGTGTATATGCCCTCTCCTATCCGAAGTATCCAACAATTTGTCGTCTCTAATTATGTCATCTCTATTTGATCTATTACCACCATGCGATCAACTACCATATGCCCCATTAGTTATATCCTCCTCATAGTTGATCCAATGTGGTCCCTGTCACTGCAAATCTAACAAACTCTGAAGTATTACGACATTTACCTCTACTTATTTCTCATGTGGTTGTATGATTATGTCATTATCTTCCTTACAACTCCTTATTTCTTCCTTTAAGTTTCTCAGTATAATTGCCAAATCAGAGGGATTCCCAACACCATACTTCTCTTCAGATTCATAGGGAGAGTCTTTGTAGTCAATCATCTTGCTATCCATTTTATATTTCTTCCTACAAGGTGTATCATTTCAGCTAAACCAAATCACAATAAACCATCGTACCTTAGTAGATCTCGGGGAGGATACCTTGTCTGCAAGATCAACAAATTAGTGTGATACATGTATAACATAATCATGACAACATATAGAAACATGAAACATAAGCATATTTCCATGCAACTGCCATTCTAGCTAGGGTCCAGTCATCAATGCATGACCTCAATAACAACACACACTGCGATCTCATGCATGACAACCACCATCGTTACGTCACTATACACTTGACCACATGCAAACATGAACATGCATAAGCGATGCATAACCATCCACACATATGCATAAACACCTATGACCAAGCATGAATGAACGATACTTGAAATCAAACCTGCAATAATGATACAAGCAACTAAGCATACAAGAATGTAACCAAACATACTGCAACGATACATGTAAGCGACATAAATCGACATGTAACTATTTATACACTCATAGCGATGCATTCTACAATCACACCTCAAATTTCACATGACGACATCACTGCAACCATGAAAAACATCACGCAAATGCAACAAGCACATGGAATGCAAGGGTGAGAGACACACATGCAACTGACATGCATGCATGACCAACACATAGCCCATCTAGTCTGAGGGGTGAACCATGATCTGATACCACTCTGTAACACCCTCCTCCCACATCTACCCAAGAAACCGGCCAGTCGGGGTAAACATGTGATGAGAGGCCACTATGATATGATTTGACCTCGTAAGTCACGCTAAGGAAGTGGAACCGACGAAAACACACCATACAAACATTAATTATCAACTACAGGACCCTCAAGAACCAATCCAATTCTTTAGACAACTTTCCTTGGGGTTCCACTGACCTTTTGGACAATTTAAGGCTCAGTCGCTCCCATGCTATAGGCATGAGTGCGACCAACAACCCAAAGTCGCTCTCATAGACTTGCCTTCCAGTGACCAAAGACCAAAACTATCAGTGCTATACCAGCGACTCCGAGATTTGAGCCACTTTTTCAGGCCCGCAGCCCAGGTCAATGCCCGTAATTGAACCATTTCTTCAGATCAGTAAAATAACATGGAAATGAAAATACTAAAGCAAATACTTGTCCAAGACCTTGACTGGAACCCTACTAGCCATGAAAGGAATTTCATCAAACATATTGCAAATGTGTAATCTACAGGTGCAATTAATAGTTCTGAGCATAAGGGTCTCATACTTAGCTAAGAATCACTAAGAACCATTGATGCCTCAACACATCAACTGCCATTCCGTCCATTAGGTCATAGATACATTTATCATTCAATTACAAGTAAAAAGATGACAAAAGCCATACATGGCTACTATCATAAAACACATACATAACCAACATAATAGGTACATAAATACTCATCAAGGTACAACCATATAAACCACATACAATCCATTAAAATGTTCATAGAAATACAAGAAGAAATAACCTTTCATTAATGATGCAAAATCCAAACCCGGTATGGGACTTCCACGTTCCACCCAACCGTAGAATGGTTGAGCCAAATCTCTCTTCAACCATTCACCCCTGTGCCATACTCCAAGCATGAATGTGGGATCTCATATAGTACATCAATAAAAACTCATCTAGGGCTTCCAGAGGCCATCTGCCTCAACCCATCAAATAATGATTCCACCTCACAGTCGGACATCACAAAACCATCATTTGATCGGTCTCTATCCCAACCATCCAGGGCTCCAGAGCATTTGTTCCAACCAAGGCTCCAAGACTAATAACTCAACACACAATTGTCACCAGGCTCCAAAGCATTTGTCCAACCAAGTTGTAGGACTAGTAACTCAACCCACCAAAGGCTCCAAAGTGTTTGTCCAACCAAGGCTACAGGACTAGTAACTCAACCCAAGCTGTTACAGGGCTCCAAAGCGTTTTTCCAACAAAGGCTCCAGGAGCTACTAACTCAACCCAAGCTAAGGAAACATGAAAACCAATAAAAAACAAACAATGAAAGTAAACCCACAATCACCATGGCTATCAAGGAAATGCAAAGGCTAGGAAATACATTGTCAATCCAGGCAATCCTCCATGCCAATGATAGATCACAGCAAAGAAACCACATGCATGTGCCATGCATTCGAAAACTAGTGAGCGAAACATACATACAACTTGGCACCTGCAAGAAAATATGATGTAGTTGCTAATCTCGATGTCCTCTTGCACCTTCCTGCTCTTCCTTTGCCTTCTTGCTCCAAAAATCCAAGTATGCCACACCCTCCAAGAGTGCTCCAAGAAAAGTCTAAGTCTCCAAGAGTATGAGAGATAGAGAGAATAGAAGAGAGCTCCAACACTAAACTAACAAATGGTTACCAATTGATCCTCTGAATCCTTTTTACGAATGAGGCCTTTATTTTCTTCATTTTCCTCTTCACATGCAATCTATGACCTTTCACCTACCTTTTCTCCTAATTTTCATAAATAAATGTGCCAAAATGACATTTTGCCTTTCCAAAGCCTTAGCCACTCCCTTTGCCAATTTCCTTAGTCATAGACAACCAAATGAACACCCCCAGGATGTCTTGCCCAACATTTAACTTGGAATCAGTGTCCCATCATATGTGGTTATTGTCTTTAACTTTTATTTCATGGAATTTTCACTAGGGTTTTCTACATTGGCATGAGATGTGAAAGAGTTATCTATAGTTTTATAATTTTTTTTTAACAAGTCACATATGCAGGGAGCTAAGCAATCAGGTAGATGCATTATCAAAAGAAGGTTAGAAACAATAACAGGCCCTGGTTGATTTTCCATGTAAATAAAATAAGACCAAGGTCATGGGACATGTATTCCAAGTTGAATGGTGGGAAAAACATTATAGTGGACATCACTTGTGGACAATAATGGCTATGGAAATTGACAAAGGCATTGGAAAAGACAACAAGGCAATAATTGGCATTTAATTATGAAAACAAAAGAAAATAGGAGAAAAGGAAGGTGAAGAGACACAAATTTACATGTAAGGGAAATTAGAGGAAAAATGAAGGAAAATGAAGAAAATGAGAGATCAATGATAAAAAGGCATCAGAGAAACAATTGATGGCTTTTGCTCAACTTTTCTTAGTTCAGTTTTGGCTCTCCCCTTTCATTCTCTCTCTCATATACTCTTGCACACTTAGACAAATTTTGGAGCATGCTTGGGGCATTATAGCATTCCCTTAGATTTGGATAAAGCAAGCAAGGAAAGCAAGGAAGCGCAAGGATATAGTTGGATAAGTTGCCACAACAGGCTTACTTTGTAGGTAACATGTTGCATGTGTGAGCTTCTTGCTGATCTTTGGATGCATGGTATATGCATGTGATTCACTGGTTATGTGTTGTCATTGGCATGGAGATTTCCCTGGATTGACAATGGTTTCAGCCTTGCCTTGCCATTTCCTGGATAACCATGGTGTAGTGGGTTCCCCATTTTGATTTTCTGTTTGGTTCTTCGGTTTCCGATAGTCATGGGTTGGAACAAATTTTTTGGAGCCCTGAAACAGCTTGGGTTCCTTGGGGGTTATGGGTTGAGTTACTAGTCCCTTGAGCCTATGGGTTGGGAAAAATACTCTGGAGACTTAAAATAGCTTGGGTTCAATGGAGGTTGTGGATTGAGTTACTAATTCCTGGAGCCCTGGACAACTTGGATATAAACCAATATAGTTGATGTTAGAGAATTATGGACCATATGGGTGAGATCACTATGTCATAGGTTTGAGGTGGTTTGGCCTCTGGAAGCCCTAGTTGGTTCTATGTTGGTTTAATTTTTATGATCCCGCGTTCATGCTTGGAAGATGGCGCGGGGATGATTGGTTGAAAGAGATATTTGGTTCAGCCAAATCTATGCTCGGGTGGTACGTGGAAGTCCCTGACTTGGTTGGCATTTTCATATGTTAATATGAGTTATTTTCATATTGTGATCTATAAGCACTTGTATTGATTATAATGGTGATCTTATGGTTGATTTGTCATAGTTTCTATTCTAGTTATATGTTGGTTATATGCCTGGTTTTATGATGTGATATAGCTATGGATCTTGTTCATGATTTGATAATTTACTGGATGGTTGATGAATGCATGGGCTAACAAGTGTTATTGCAGCTAGCTAGAGAGTGTAGAAATTTTTGCATGCATGACTTAATTTAGGCTAATTTATTAGCTTAATTGGATGATCACTTAGTGTGAAAAAAGTTACACGCCCTTGATTGAATCTCCACTAGTTCTACTAATAGTGAGAACTAGTTACATTGACAATAACTCAAATTAATTGAAATAGATTGCTACAAAATAGCAATCAATCATGTAGAACTAAAGTCAAGTGTCTCCGACTCAAATTTATTGAGTTAACTGAGTCACAAGACCCATGTCACCTCAGTTAAATACCTCCAAGTATTTTACTGAAACTGAAATTCGAATTTCTCCTAGTTTATTCAAGGCAAAATTAAGTTAGGATTTTCTTAATGCATTTTCAACACTCCCTCTTAATAAGAAAGGGATTATCAAATACCCTAATCCTTCTTCTGTGGAACTCAAATTTGCCTCTTGAGAAAGCCTTTATAAAAATATTTGCATCTCGTTCCTCTATCAGAATGTGCTGCAACAACATAATCTGCCTTTGAACACAATCTCGTAGATGGTGATACCAGATGTTGATATGCTTGGATCGATCATGAAATATTGGATTCTCAAAGAGTTTGACACAACACTAATTGTCACAGTAAATCACTGTAGGATCCATCTTCTGACCAAATAACCCAACAAGAATCTTTCTCATCCAGATAGCCTCATATGTTGTTTGACTTTCAACCATGTATTCTGCTTCCAATGAGTTGAGTGCCACAAATCTCTGCTTCTTGTTGTACCAAGAAACTGTTGTTGTTGAAGTGCTCTTTCTGTCTAATGGACTCCTCGCCCAATCTGCATGTGTGAAGCCTTGCAACTTCACTCCCTTTGTCCATTTGTACCAAAGACCAAACTGAGTAGTGCCTCTGAGGTGTCTCAACACATGCTTTGTTGCCTTCCAATACAGTTTGGTTGGATTAACCATGGCTTGACTAAGTCGGTTAACTATATAACACATGTTCAGTCATGTGTTCACCAAATACATGAGTGAACCCACAAGTTGCCTATAAATGGTAGCCTCCACTTCCTCGCCTGAAGTGGCATCCTTCTTCCTCCAGTTACTTGCTATAGGAGTGTCCATGGGTTTGCTACTCTCCATGAGGAACTTCTTTAGTATCTCGTTGGCATACTTTCCCTAAGATACAAACATTTCCACATCTCCTTGCCATACTTCCAAACAGAGGAAATAATGCATGAGTCCCATGTCCTTCATCTCGAACTCTCTCACAAGGTCCTCCTTGTAAGATATGATCAATGTCTCATCACCATTAAGGATCAAGTCATCAACATGTAACACAATAATCAATAATTTACCTTCTTCTACAATGTGATAAAGGTTTGCATCTGCTTCACTTTTGGTGAAGTTCAAACTAGTGAGATAGTTATTGATCTTAGTATATGAAGCACAGGGTGCTTGCTTGAGTCTACACACATGTGACTCTCTGTCAAAGGTCTCAAACCCCTCTGAGTGCTCAATATATACCTCCTCCTCAAAAATCCACAAATGTTGTCTTCACATCCATCTGGTGGATCTTCCACCCCATCTGCACTAACAATGCTAGAATTGTCCTGCTGGATGAGTACCTTGCTACTGGAGCAAAGGTATCCCCATAGTCAATTACCTCCACCTGAGAGAACCCCTTGGCCACAAATATGACCTTGTGTTTCTCTATGCTCCCGTCTGCCGCATTTACCTTGTAAAGCCATCTTGAACCAACCACTGATTTGTTTGTTGGTCTTAGGACCACTTCCAAACATTGTTTCTGACAGTGGAATCATATTCCTCTACCATAGCATCAACCCATACTGGTTATTGCTAGGCTTCCTCGAATGAGGATGGTCCTGTCTCAACTAGCTCACTCATGAGAGCCATGTACCCAATGTACTGATTTGGTGACCTCCTTTGCCTACGTTGTGATGCGGGTACTCCCACATTTTCTCTAGCATCTTGCAATAATCCGTTAGCATCCCTGGTTCGCTTCATTCCTTCTCTGGATATCTCTGCTTGAGTGGATGTATCCACCCTTTCCTCCTCTACTTGTGGTTGCTCCACAACTTCTTGAGGTTCTTCCTTTGGAGCCAAAATCTCTTGATCAAGTTGCAACATAAGCTCCCTCTTAAGAGAACATCTCATTGTCTTCTCCTCATCAAAATTCACATCTCGTTTGATCACTGTCATCCTGAGGGATGGCAAGTACACTTGATAGTTGTGAGGTGTATCAATGTACCCCACAAAGATGCCCAACTCTGTTGTTAGTCCTAGCTTTTTCCTTGCTTCCTTGGAAACATGACAGTAAACTGATGATCCAAAGATCTTGAAGTGTGACACATTTGGTTTCTTCCCTGAAAAAGCTTCCTTTGGTGTACTAATGCCAATAATCCCGTGAGGACTCATGTTCTACAAATGGACATTTGTGTTGCATGCTTCAGGCCACAAGTGTAGAGGTAGGCTTTGGTCATCCGACATCACCCGTGCTACTTCCACAATAATTTTGTTCTTCCTCTTAGCCACCCCATTCTGTTGTGGATTATGAGGTGTTGTCAACTCCCATCGAATGCCTTCCTTTGCACATACATTTTTAAACTGATTCGACACATACTCACCACCGTTATTGCTCTTCATAGCCTTCAATTTCCTGCCAATAGCTTTCTCAATGATTGCTTTAAACTCAATAAATTTGGAGAATGTATGGTCTTTCTTTTGCATGAAGTAGATCCAACGCTTCCATGAGAAATCATCTGCAAATATAACATAATACATGTGCTTGGCGGTGGAGGCTATCGAGAAAGGTCCACATACATAACCTTTCAAGGATTGCATGCACCCTGTTGTCTTGATCATTGAAGGTGGATTTTGTGTACTTCCCCAATGTACACCCTTTGCATGTATCCCATTGCTCTAGTGCTCCATTGGGAAGGCCTATAAAAATCTACTACATGATATTCAAAGCGCCATGATGCAAATGGCCAAGTATTCTATGCCATAATTCACCGACATCTCGGCTCTGCACCTTCTCTGCTTTTGTGTTCAATGTTGCATAGTCTTCCACATCTAATTTGCAAAGGTTATTCACTTGAACCTCAATCTTCTTCACTTGCCATGTGGAATTGTGTCTCAAGAAAGCCTTTCTTTGTTGAATATCACATCGTAGCTATGATCTTCCAACATCACAACAGAAACTAGATTCTTCTTCAGACCCAGGACATACATCACATCCTTGAGCCTGAGAGGGGAGCTAGACTCCCTCTAAAAAGTAACTGTACCAATACCGGTCGCGTTATACCTTCCATCATCTCCCATCTCAATGTGAATCTGGAGATCCTTCTCCTCCAAGTCACTGAAAAATTCTTTATTGTCTGTCATGTGGAATGAGGCACCGTTGTTGAGATACCACACACTACCCATCACTATGCTTTCCATGCATGCAATGAGGGTAAAATCAAGTTCTAACTATGAAGCCAAGGCTTCACCCACTGCTCCTCCCATGATCTTCTTGCCTACTTTCTTGTGTGGACATTTTGTAACATAACATACCAGTTCATGATAGTGAAAGCACTTTATTCTGGACAAGTCTTTCTTCTTGGCCCCCTTGACTTGATTCTGCTTTGGATTTGGATTTCTTCCCTTTCCCTTTATTTCCCTTTCCAGCTAAGGCACAGTTCTCCTCATCATCACCCTTGGATGAGGTTGTGTCTCTGGTGTTCTGCATTATCTCCTCTTGTACCAAAGGCGATCCCAATTTGGTAGCTTTTCCATCCCATTTATTGAATTATGGTAGTTGTGCCAGCTCTTTGGAAGGCCTATAAGTGCTAGGCTAACCAGATCATCCTCTGCTATAGTAACACCAACTTGACCAAGTTCATCATGACATTCTGTGAACATGTTGAGGTATTGTGAAATTGTGTCTCCCTTCTGCATCTTAATATTCTGAAGCTTGTCCTTCAATGCTAGCTTCTTATGGTCACTCCTATTCTGGAACAAATATATCAAGGCCTACCACATTTCATATGGAGTCTCTTTCCCATGGAGATTCAAGACAAAATGGTCTCAAACTCCCTCCAATATGATCCTCCTCACCTTTGCTACACACTTCTTCCATTCTACTAGATCTTGAGCATCAGATGTTGGAGGCTTAAGGATATCATTATCTATGAATTCATTCATCCCATTATCTTCCAACACTACCTCCACCCTGTCCTTCCACAAAACATAATTCTAGCTACCCTTAACGACATCTCGAGTCTCAGTTCATAGAAAGCCATCTTGCTAGCTCTGAAGAACTGATCCTGGAAATTCGATTCACGTGCAAAGACAACTTCGAATTCCCTTCTCTACTGTGATTCCTGCTTTGATACCATGTAGAGATTTAATATGTAGCTTCAAAACTGCTCATGAAATTTACTAGATCACAAGACTCGAAGGTACTCTACTTGTCCGCGGAAATAAAATCACGATCGAGAAAACAAATCATTAACATGCATCAAGAGTCAACACACATACACAAAGATTTATCTAGGGGAAAGCAACTGCTCAAAACCCCTTACTATATGTATTATATTAATCAAAGAATAGAGAAGAAATATAATGCTTGCTCAAGTAGGAGCAACCTCTGCACTACTATAGCCTATCTCACTGCCTCACAAACTAACTCAAGCCAATACTTAGCCTGCCAAGCCCTTATTTCCCTGCGTTGTTCCCTTGGGAATTAGGCCCCTATTAATTAGGAATTTCACCAATTTGGATTGTGCAATTCCTTTAGGCCCTTATTTGACTGCATGTACCACTTGTACATCTTGGAATAATTTACAACTAATAATACACTTCCCTTGAACTCCAATCTCAATTGGGTAACTCGAATTCTCTACATGCAGGAGTTAATTTAGGTTGATTGATCAATTTAACTGTATGATCACTCAGTGTGAAAAAGGTTACACACCCTTGACTGAACCTCCCCTAATTCTACTAATAGTGAGAACTAGTTACGCTAGCAATAACTCAAATTACTGAAATAGATTACTACAAATTAGCAATCAATCATGTATAATTGAACTCGAGTGTCTCCAACTCAAATTTATTGAGTAATTGAGTGACAAGACCCATGTCACCTCATTTAACTACCTCCAAGTATTTTACTGAAATTGAAATTGAAATTTCTCCTAATTTAATCAAGGCAAAATTAAATTAGTATTTTCTTGCTGCATTTTCAGCAGAGAGGGCATAAAGCCTTTTTGGCGATTTCCAGATGAAGTTTAGAATTTTATGAACAAATATGCATTTATGACGTATAGTTTATATGTTTGACGAAATGTCTATCTTGCATTAGGCATGTATTGGTCAAGATCTTGCTCAAGCTTTGATTGTTTACCATTATTATCATCATTGTCATGATTCTAGAAAGTTACAGGCAATTATGGGCAGTGGTCAGGAGGCTAGCATGAAAAAGTGGGATAGATCTCATGACCGCATGCTTTGAACAGAGGAATTTGGGTCATAATCGCATGCAGGCAGGCTTATGGGTGCAATTGGAGCCTCATAATTGTTGAGAAATCTAGGGGAGCTAGATTAGGTGATTTCTCTTAAATTGATAAATGCTTGTGATATCTTTTTACGTATCTTGATTAGCTCCTTATTCAAATTGATTATTATTGTGTTCTTATCATCAAACAACTACCAAACAATAACGAACAATGAGACAAGAGGATACAAGATATAGGCTATCATCCAGGGCCAAAACCTCTCCTCTTTAGAGGAAAACCCACAAGAACTCTTCTCTTCTTATATAACTTAATTGACGAATTCCAAGACCTATGACCATTGACCAAGGCTCCTCCAAGACCAAGTCAACCTTCCTTCTTGATTTGCACAACTTCCAACAACAAAATTAGACCTTCCAGTAATTAGACCCCCAACAACAATTTTTGCAACTTCGACCTAGTAGATTCACAACTTCTACCTTGATGCAGATTCATAGCTTCAACCTTGCAACTTCGCAACTTCAACCTATAAGCAACTTCACAGCTTCAACCTAGGAGCAACTTCAAAACTTCGACCTAGAAGCAACTTCACAACTTCGACCTTGCAGCTTCATAACTTCGACCTTACAGCTTGACAACTTCGACCTAGAAGCAACTTCACAACTTCGATGCAATTTCACAGCTTTGATGCAGCTTCAAAATTTCATCTTTCCTAGTAACTATATAAACCCTAACAAAATAGAAACAGAGAGAGACCCAAAACTTCGATCTTTTTCTTCTTCGTCCTGTTCTATCTTCTATATTGAGGAGATCGAACTTTCTTGAGAGTGTATCCAAACGAGGTCAAGTTCCTTCTTTTATATAGGCTTTTAAGGGGTAGGAATCACTAATTTTAGGTTGACTTGTCCCTTCATGTAGGCCGACTTGATCTTTGTGCCATGACGAGGTCTTGGAGGGTATTTTGACTCTATTTTGTCTCAAATAATTTTTCTTTGCAATATGTAACATGCCTAGATGGGTCTTCAATACATGAGAATGACTCAATTGAGTTTATGAAAAACCTAGAAGCACGTGATCGGTTCTTTACCTAAAAATAAATTTCCCTTGAGCATGAAACCATGCCTCAAG
Source organism: Pinus taeda (assembly GCA_000404065.3). Classification (NCBI taxonomy): domain Eukaryota; kingdom Viridiplantae; phylum Streptophyta; class Pinopsida; order Pinales; family Pinaceae; genus Pinus; species Pinus taeda. Next base: position 101,387 of record APFE031227144.1, read on the forward strand.
AATCATAATAAATTTATTTTTCTCTTTTCATTAAATACATAAAATCATGATTACATATATCATTATGAAGACTGAACCTACTTACATATTTCAACACTTCCTCTTAACTAGGCAGGTATTCATAATCCATACAAGGTACTTGGACATTCTCAATCTGAAGAATTCTCATAAGAAGAGTCAGATTGGTAACACATATATTCAACATCATATCAACCAACATTGTCACATAGCAAGGCCTTGAATAACATCTATATCTCTCCATAAGATCATAGTGCAATGTTGGCGAGACCAATCACTTATAAACACCATCATCATTGTCTCTCAAGGCACATACCCCACCCAGGTGTTCACAGGATATGTCCTCCCAGGACTTTTCTTATCTTGGATTCCCAGTTCCCAAAGAATATCGGTCCTCCACGATTATTCTTATCTTGGATGCCCTACCGCATCCTTAAAGATATCAGTTGCCAGATGCTTACCCAATCCTCCATTCTTTCTTCCAAAGTGAAGAAAAAATTTGATGTGTCTATCTTTCCCTTTCAACTAGGGAGGATATACCCATTCCTATAACAGGAATGTACCCAAGCTCCCTCTTATCAAGGGACTTGTCCAAGGTCCCTCTTAAATAGGGACTTGCTTTTCGCAGCTTATTATTCTTCGGTGGAGATCTTGGTACCTTTAGTTGCTCAAAGTGCTCCTCCTTTCGATCTGATGAGTTTCATCTTCATCATTATGGAGCCTTCATCTTTTTGGGACTTCTACGAAGGGCATCAACCATCCGTCACTTTCCTTCATGAACCATGTCATTCATGTCATCCTTTTATTGATCGGAAAGTGATCTTCTAATCCACATCTACCTTTTATTCATACAACTACCTCTTCCAAGTCGTGTTTTCTTTAGTATCTTTCATCCAACCACATGAGTGCTAGTTGTAGGTGACATCTACAACTCTCTTTTGGTAGCCCCGTATCAATCCATACAGATGTTTTTCAAAAGTAAAAAAAATGAACATCAAATCAAAGTTAACTGTTGTGATGACCTTTCATCATGACAACTTGCTTTCAATATCAACATCCTCCACATTCATAAGCACATGTCCAAAACTTTCAATGTCAAGGGTTTTCTTTCTTTATATACCTTATCAGGGTCTTCATGCCTTCTCTATGGATATGTCATGGCCAATTCTTCTAGCCATCGAATGTTCATTTCCTTTGCACCTTTCATAATCTCTTCCTTACTTCTTCACATATTGCTCCCCGAGAACTTCCATCCATAGCTACTTCATCTTTGTAAACCAACTCATATTCCATATGAGGAAATATTATGTTTCATATACTTAATATGTGAACCATGCCTTCATGCATCTTTTCAAAGGAGAAAATTCATTTTCTTTGATCATGCTCATGAGATACAGTATTTACTCATGCAACCATATGATGACATGACTCAATCAAATACATGAATACCTCTTTCCTTCTTTTGGTCATTTGAAATTTTCTTCAAATATGCTACTTTATACGATCATCCTTCTAAAACCATGAATCCCATACAAGATGGAATTCTTAGCGAGACACTTGCTTCTTCTAAGAGAGGTGAACCTTCTAATGAAAATTCCAATGAAGGATCTTGATTATCGTCATCCTACAAATGATCCTTCCTAATGATGATGATGTATGATGAACTCTATGCTAGATGACTTTCTTCTACCCATAAGTACTAATGATTTCAATGAGGTTAACAGGAGCTCCTTCATTCTTCAGATGACTGTTATAGATTTCTACTTCAACTATATTTCAAGATTTTCTAATGATGTCATGATCTCCTACTTCAACGATATGCTTCTATTATGATGTCATCTTCTACTAAGATGAATCTCATCATAATGCTTCTCATCTTGATTGCCATGGTGGAGGTCTTTTCACCTCCCACTTCTCCTTTGTTATGTATTAGATAAACCCTAATAGTGAAGATCTACACCTTTGGATTTATTCTCATCGGGTTCTTCCACTTCTTCGGTGATATGAGCCTCATTTCTTTCTTTCCTCTTGTTGTCCTTCTTGAATTTTGGACAATCTCTCTAGTAATTCCCATATTCCTGACAACCATAGCATTGGATCTTCAACATATCCTTCTTCTTCTTCTGAGGACCAAACTTCCCAAACTTTCCTTTTCTTTTAGCCACAACAATTAATGTTTGAATTTGTTCATTTGATCCCACGTCACTTTTTGCCTTCAACCTAGTTTCTTCATAATGACCAAAGTTCACTAATTGGGGTGGCTTCCTTATTTCTATAGATGCTTGATACGAAGTTGCCCCATTCCTCTGGTAGTGCATTGAGCACTATGGTGGTAATTTCCTTATCAAACACTATTCCTCCCAACTCTTGTAGTTGGTCTCTTATTTTTGATACCTTCCTAAAGTATGAAGCTATTCCATCTTCCTTTGATATCTTCATCTTGTAGAGTTCTTATCTTAATGACTTATCCAATAGTACTCATAGAGAATAATTACATTAGATTTTTGTATCTTTGTTTTGATGTCTCCAAATTTGATACATAGGGTATGAGGGGATATTTGATGGATTCTATAAGGATCCTTTGAGCCCTTACTCCCCCCTTCATGTGTTTTGAAAGAGATTGATCCTCTTCCTTTGAAGGTTTAGTGATTGAACCATTAACATGATCAATGACTTCGTTTCCTATGAGGATCAAATTTTTCCTCTTCTTCCATGCAAGAAAATTTGATGACCCAACCAATTTGTTGTTTTCCTTGCAAAATGAAGTCATTTTGATTGATTCAGACATGGACATAAAGATAATTACTTGTGAAGATTTTCCTTAATTCCTTCTTGATTTTGATGATGATGTTGATAATAGAAGATGTCTTCTTGATGAATATGTATTCCTTCAAAAGTGATCCTTCAAAGAGAGGGAGATCACCTTGGTTCCTTGACGATGATGACAACGACTTCTTCTATCTTTTCTTTCATGTAGAGGCCTAAAGATGCTCCAATTTGTAGTCCTTATTTCTTTAAGTAGAGGTAGGGTCTTTGAGTTATTCTTCTTCTAGAGGTGATGATTGTACGAGGTTCCCAAGAATGCTTCAAGTGTAAAATCCTTGTTTGAATGAACTACGGATTTGAGGTATTCTTTAGTCACTTCCTTCAAGATGATTATATAATCTTTGTCCTAGTTGTGCCTTTGAGATGAGAGGTCCTTCTTGATGATTGATGCTATTGATTATATTTTAGATATTTGGTCCTTGAGTGTCCTTCTTTAAGTTTCCTTTTCTTAACTTGTCACCTTAGGTCTAGTACCATGTTGAGAAATCTAGGGGAAGCTACATTAGGTGATTTATATTAAATTGATAATTTCTTGTGATATTTTTTTAACTTATCTTGATTAGCTTCTTCTTCAACTTTATTACTATTGTGTTCTTATCATAAAAAAACTACCAAACAATAACGAACAATGAGATAAGAGGACACAAGATATATGTTATCAACCATGGCCAAAACCTCTCCTCCTTAGAGGAAAACCTACAATAACTCTTATCTTCTTATAGAACTTCAATTGACGAATTCCAATACCTATTACCCTTGACCAAGGCTCCTCCATGACTAATTAAATCTTCTTGATTTTCACAGCTTCCAACAACAAACTTCAACGATCCAACAAATTCTTCAACAACTTCGACCTTGATACAGATTCATAACTTCGACCTTACATCTTCACAACTTCGTCCTAGAAGTAGCTTCACAACTTTGACCTTGAAGCTTCACAACTTTGACCTAGGAGCAACTTCACAACTTCGACCTAGAAGCAACTTGATAGCTTCAATCTTGCAACTTCACAACTTCAATGCAACTTCAGAATTTTGTCTTGCCCAATAATTGTAGAAACCCTAACAAAAGAGAAAGAGAGAGAAACCCAAAACTTTGATCTTGTTCTTCTTCATCCTTTTACATCTTCTACCTTGAGGAGATCAAACTTGCTTGAGAATGGGCCCGAATGAGGTCAAGTTCCTTCTTATATATAGGCTTTTGAGGGGTATGAATTGCTAACTTTAGGCTGACTTGTCCCTTCATGTAGGTCGACTTGATCTTTGTGCCATGACGAGGTCTTGGATGGTCTTTTGACTCTATTTTGACTCAAATAAAATTTCTTTACAATATGTGACATGCCCAAATGGGTCTTCAATACATGACAATGACATAATTGACTTTATGACAAGCCTAGAAGCACTCAATGGATGCTTGACCTAAAAATAAATTTCCCTTGAGAATGAAACCGTGCCTCAAGAATAATAATAAAATTGTTTTTCTATTTTCATTAAATACATGAAATCATGATTACATATGTCATTATGAAGATCAAACCTAGTTACATAGTTCAACAATAACTGCATGCACAATGTTTCAAGGGTGCGGTTGGGGTGTAAACCTAGTGAAAAAGAGTTCTAGCTTAGGGATTGATCACCTGGGGTGATTGGTAGGCTCCTGAGTGATCTGTAGCCTCTGAGGGATCTCAATTTGCTTTTGGTTTGTAGGCCCCACTTGCATAACTAGAACTTGGAGGTCAAGTCATAAAATAGTGGCACTCAACTCAGTTTACCTTGAAGAGCTTGTAAAAGTGGGTAAATGTGGGGTGGGGCATCAAGATGGTATCAGAGTGTTTTTGTTCCCTCCAACCTTTCCTTTGATACAAACGTTACAAGGTAGTATCAAAGAGGTTTTGTTCCCTACAATATTTCCTATGATACCAGTGTTACAGTGATCTGAAATGACCATATACTAAAAACTGTTGTAGAATTGATTAACCATTAATCAGTTGAATGTTAACTGAAAGCACAGAAATCGAGGTAAACTGCTTGAACATAACAATTTATGACAGCTGATAAACCATAAGTAAGATGCAAAATAGAAGTGAAAATAGAAAATACATGAATATTGTTTGGTCAATTTAGTGTGTCCTAAATTGCTACATTAATTATCAATCCGGGATTTGTAAGCTGATGAAGTGTGGCGCGCTATATGTGTAAGATAACCTATTTCTTACTTTTGTTGTTTTTTATTTTTATTTTGTTTTGGGGGTTTTTATCTTTGTTTGTCTCCTAATGTGAAAGAAAACTCTAGAAGGCAAGTATGGTTATAGGTTTTAAGGCAATTGTGTCCTTTATAAGGGTTCCCTAAACTTAACACTTCAGAAGGTCTTAGAACATACTAGTGATGAAAATAATACTTGAATCAAGAATGAAAATATGCTGCTATTTAAAACAAGTAATTAATGAACTACTGATCATGAAACTATCATCTCTACTGTTGTCTAAATACAGAAAAATGATTTAAGCTACTGCACTCAAGGAAATCAAAGATTGCAAAGAAAGTAAAACTAAAATCAAATTACATCATTCATAGTCTGATGTCTCGCTAGTTAGTCTAGCTATGGCTTTCGGAGATAATCGTCAATGACATGAGCAATCCAATATCTAATTGCAGAAAAGTAAACTAAAATCAAATCACAACATTCATATTTCGATCCCTCGCCAGTCAGTCTAGCTATGGCTTTCGGAGGTAACCGTCAATGAAATGAGCAATCCAATATCTAATTGCAGAAAAGTAAACTAAAATGAAATCACAACATTCATATTTCGATCCCTCGCCAGTTAGTCTAGCTATGGCTTTCGGAGGTAACCGTCAATGAAATGAACAATCCAATATCTAATTGCAGAAAAGTAAACTAAAATCAAATCACAACATTCATATTTCGATCCATCGCCAGTTAGTATAGCTATGGCTTTCGGAGGTAACCGTCAATGAAATGAGCAATCCAATATCTAATTGTAGAAAAGTAAACTAAAATCAAATCACAACATTCATATTTCGATCCCTCGCCAGTTAGTCTAGCTATGGCTTTCGGAGGTAACCATCAAAGAAATGAGCAATCCAATATCTAATTGCAGAAAAGTAAAATAAAATCAAATCACAACATTCATATTTCGATCCTTTGCTAGTTAGTCTAGATATGGCTTTCGGAGGTAACCGTCAATGACATGAGTGAGTTGATTTCTAAATTAACTTAACAAAGCAAATGAACAAGACTGAAATCAACAAAACAGAACTGGAATTAAAAGAAACTAAGAAAAGTAAAGTCAGCAGAGGATCAATTCCATATCACTAGTTATTGTGAAAATTATATACAGATGCCCGGGCTGCCTACTCTATCCTGAAGCATGCACACACTGATTAGCGTTATACAAAGCTTGTAAAGTCATGGACATAAGTGAAATGTTAGAAATATATACACAAGTGAATAACTATAAAACATGTGCAGTGAAAATAAGGAAATGATACATAAAGACTATACAACAACAATGGAAACGAAACCTCAGTGTGCAGGGGCCCTCTGCACAACCTCGGCCAACAGGCTATCAATCCAAAATTACGTTCACGCAAGCATGTAGAACAGAGTCTTCTTGTATATCTCAAAACACAGTTACAACAATAAAACTAGTGTCATGGCACAATGAATTCTTAACAGCAAAATTACATTCAAAAGACTAACTACTATGCGTATAGAAACGCGTTATTTATAACAAAGGTTACATAATTGTTTTCCTTGTAAAACCACGTGAACAGAGACAAGTAAAAGACAACGTCCATGGATTTAGCATAATGGTTGCCGTGATGATTAAATCTATTAAGGGTGGCTGTTGGATTCGCCTTGTGGAGTAGTCCACAGGTGTCGATATGTCCCCAGAGATCTAGGAACAACCATGAAAGTCTTCACGTGTTTGAAAATGGAGTCCTGTTGCCATAGGACTCCTATGTTTGACCATCGCTTGACCACCTTTGACCACGACCTTCTTTGATGAATCCAACTGGACCAATAGGACCTGATCTATGTCCAGGTCATTTCCAACTTGCCCATGTGGCTTGCTTTGCCTGGTGACACTTGCAACCTGGAGTTTAAGAAAAACGGTTGCGGAAAGTTGAACTAGCTGTGGAAAGTGGCTGAATTCCACAGCTCATAAGTAAAAATCTAATTCAAATAGCAAACACAAGGACATAGTTAAAAACCCACTTTAAATGCTCTTTTATGACTAATATGCAATGATGTTGATAGCTTAGGAGGTTCAGGTGAGTGGAAAAAGTCTAAGAAAGTGTGTAGGAAAGATGCAAATTCAGGGCTCAACAAATATACCAGACAATAAGATTGATTACGGAGTTCGTCCCTGATGGACTATGTCTCTAGGTCCGCTTTCAAGATGGGTGACCGTTTTTGTTAGCAATGAGAAGGAAGGAGTAGATCACACAGTGAATTAGATAGATTGAACTTGCACACAGGTAATTATAACCTCTGTCATTAGATATCCCTCTAAACCAGCTTTCTAACGCCCCTTGTAGTTTCCAATTCCGACTCCCGATGCTCCCGAAACCCTGAAAACAAAACAACCTCTAACCTCCAGAATCTGCATACAAAAACCCAAAACCACCAATCTATTTTCTTCGATGAGAAAAACTACCTCTTATAGGCTTGCAAGTACATTCAAACCTCTTTAACTACCTTTGAGGTGTATGAGCTGACATCTGGGGTTGAAGTAGGGTTTTTGGTTATGTTTTTCCACCTTGGTTCATTATGCCATGGTCTTCGAATTAATTTTTAAACAAACTAACAATCAAAACCCAAAAATGACTTTATAATAGCCTCAAAATCGTAAGTGGTTAGCTAACCAGGTGGAAGAGGTTGGACAACTCATGTGAGCGGGGCAAAGCCCGTGGTCAGCGCATTGATGGTTCCGCTAACAATTCCCCGGCGGTTCCCCAAACTGCGCGGTTAGCACGTTGCTGTTCACATGTACTGCGGTTCCCGATGTGGTTAACTACTGTGGTTAGAGACTGCTAGCTGCCGTCCACCTGCTCACATGGCCTTCTCTGTCGCGGTCTCCATACCCGCGCGGTTAAGGTCTGCAGTTCTGACAACCCTGACGACTATTCACCATGTTGTCACATGAACCCTCTTCTCCGATGGTTCCAACATGGTTAACCGTCAGCGGTTAGAGCCTGTTATATTGCATTTGTAATGTTTTACATTGTTTGCAAAGGTCTGAGAGTGTTTTATAGCATAGTTTTGAATATTGTAATGTATCTTTTTAATACATAGCTTTTTTAGGCTAGGGTTTAGGTATAGGATTTGATTTGATACATGGTTTTAGGCTAGGGTTTGGTGTTTAGCATAGGATTATGGTTTGTAAGGCATGAATTTGATCAGGGTTTTATGTTTAGTTTTAGTCATTAGGACTTAGATGTAGGATTAGGGTTTAGGTATATAATTAAAAAAACCCTTTTACAATCTTTCATCACAGTGTGACATAAAACCACATGTCTATCATCGACAAATGACGATATTGATCTTTTGCTTCTCGACGACAACCTTGATGACATATCAACTTCTGCGATGGACAACCAACCATGTCGACACCAACCCTGCAAAGTTGAACGACAAAACACATGTCGTCGATCAATCCTGGCGGAATTGTCGATGAACACAATTCGACAACCTGGCTCTAAACCATCTCTGCTAAGCGCCATGTAAACCTATGAACATTACCTGAAAAACCTGATCATAACCAACACTGTCACAACTAAACTAAAGTGACGACGACACTGAACACTGATGACGACACTTGAACACTTGTGCAATTGAATTGACAGATTCTCCTGGATCGTATAGGGTGGTACCAAATCGGTTTCGTTCCCTGCAACCTTTCATTTGATATCGGTATTACATGGTGGTATCAGAGCAAGGTTACAACAATGGATCTCGGGGAAATGTGATTGTCATGCATGCATGTCAGTTGTTTATGATTTTATCATGTATGCATGTTAGCTAATTATTGTTATGGATATCATGGTCTTATTTATGTATGAGTTGATATGATTGTGAAGATTATATCATGCTAATCTGGATCAATTTGTGTAGATGTGATAACCTCCCCTGAACTTCATTAAGGTATGATTTTGATTATGTCTATATTTGGTTTATCTAACATGACATGTTTGCAGGAGATAGAAGATCAGAGATAAAGAGTAAAGTGGTGGAATATAGTTCACATGACTCCCCTTATGGGCATGATGTGAATTCAGTGGAATGGGACATGTCATTTGAGCAATAAAGAGAAGAGTACTCTACTGATATAGCAGATACACTGAGAGGTTTAAAGGAAACAATCAAAAGTTGATTGAGGCATAGGAAAGATCAAAGATAAAGAGTAAATTGGTGGAATATAGTTCACATGACTCCCCTTATGGGCATGATGTGAATTCAGTGGAATGGGACATGTCATTTGAGCAACAAAGAGAAGAGTACTCTACTGATATAGCAGATACACTGAGAGGTTTAAAGGAAACAATCAGAAGTTGATTGAGGCATAGGAAAGGCTTGTGAAAGCTTAGGAAAATTAAGCAAAGGTTAATGCAGTTATCCTTCAAAGCCTCTCACATTTGCAAAAGCAGGACCAACTAAGGATTAGTCATGGACAGAAGGAAAAGACAAATGGGGCATATGGTAGCAGGTCTCGATCAGGATACAGGTTGGACAAAGATGATACATTTATAGGTGGTAGATCTTTGGATACACCTAAGAGGCGAGCTAGCACTCATGGATTTTAGTTTAGTTCCGATTCTAAGAGATATCATCATCATTACCGCCAACAACCTTATAGGAGGAGTGAGATGCAGTATTTTCCAAAGGAGTTCAAGAAAGTCAATGTAACAACCCTTGGTTGATTTCCTATGTAAATAAAATAATAACCAAGGTCATGGGACACATATTCCAATATGAATATGGAGGAAAACATAGTGATGGGGATCATTTGTGATTAGTTAATGGATATGGAAATTAGAAAAGGAAAAGTTGCAATAATTGACATGTTATTTACGAAAATAAAGGAAAATAGGAGAAAAGGGAGATGAAACGTCACATATTTGCATGTGAGGAAAATTGTAGGAAAAATGAAGAAAATAGAGGCCTTAGTGATAAAAAGGCTTATGAGGATCAATTACAACCTTTTATTAGTTTTTGCTTGGATCTCTCTTCTATTATCTCACCCTCTCATACTCTTGAACACTTAGAGTATCCTTGGAGCATTCTTCGAGTACTTTGACATACATTGGATTTGGATAAAGAAGGCAAGGGAAAGTAGGAAAGCGCAAGGGGATAGCCGTATCAACAACCACAACCAGATTGCTTTGCAGGTAACAGGTTGCATGTATGATCTCCTTGTCGATTTATGGATGCATGGTATATGCATGGGGTTATTTGGTTATGTGTTGTCGTTGATATGGAGGATTTCCTAGATTGACAATGGTTTTAGCTTTGCCTTGCCATTTTCTAGATAATCATGGTGTTGTGGGTTTTACCACTTGTTTGTTTTTTTGGTTGGTGCTCATAGTTACTTATGGTTGTGGGTTGGAAAAAATGCTCTCGAAACCATGGAACAACTTGGGTTGAGTTATTAGTCCTGGAGCCTAGGTTGAGGGTTGAGTTACTAGTTACTAGTCTGAGTTGAGTTACTAGTCCCTAGAGTCGGGTTTGACAAACGCTCTGGAGCTGTGGAAGGTTATGGGTTGAGTTACTAGTTCTTGGAGCCCTATTTAGCTTGGTTAGAGATTGATCTAGTTGGTGTTGGTGATGTTCGACCGTTAGGCAGAATCATCGATTGAGGGTTGAGGTGGGTTGGCCTTTGGAAGCCCTGATTTGGTTTTGTTTGGTTTATTCCATGAGATCCCACATTGATGCTTAGAATATGGCGTGGGGGTGATTGGTTGAAATAGAGATTTGGTTCAACCCATTCTATGGTTGGGTGGTATGTGGAAGTCCCTGACTTGGTTGGATTTTGCATATGATAATAAGAGCTCTTTTCCTATTGTGTTTTATGAGTACTTATATTTGATATTATGTGGCTTTAAAGGTTGTTCTATCATGGTTATTATTTTGGTTATACGCTGGTTATTAACATGGTTGCATAAGAGGTTCTAGTTATGGCTCTTGAAATGTTTTGATCAATTGATGAATGGTTAATGAATGCATGAGCTAAAAAATGGTATTGCAAATATTATGAGAGGGCATTAGACCTTCTTGATGATTCTCATATACATTTTAGACCCCTATGTTCAGATATGCATTCATGACTTGTAGATTACTTGTTCACCATATGTTTGACGAAAGGACTATCATGGTTAGGCCTGGTTAGGTTAATTCCTTGATCAAGTTTTGTATGAATGGCTTTGTCATGATGTTATTTATCTTTCTAGAAAGCCTCACTGAGTTATGGGCAGTGGTCTGGAGGCTCACTTGAAATGGTGGTTCAGAATTCGGGACCGCACCCTCTGAACTAGAAGTTTTGGGTCATAACCGCACCCTTACAGGCTTATGGATGCGGTTGGAGGCCTATAACCACATGGAGGCCTTGTCATGCATGCAGTTGTGGGCCCAGGTCACTAAAAAGGAAATATAGATTAGGGTTTGAGCACTGAGAGTGGTTACACTGCCTATGAGTGTCCGGTAAGCCCTGTAGGATGTCAATATGTGGTTGGTAAGTTCTAGTTTTTTGCCGCACTTCCTTAATGTGATATAGGAGGTCGGGTCATGTCATAGTAGCTCTTTGTCTCAAGTTTACCATGGCAGGGTGGTGAAACTGAGTAAATATGGGAGGGGTGGTTGCAGCCAAGCCTCCTGCTTTTGATGGGGATGTGAAGAAACTAGAAGATGCAGAAGCATGACTACTTTGGAAGAAGAAATTCTTAGGATTGCATGATTATTCAAAGAATATGAAAGCCAAGATAATGATCTTAAATCTTAAGGGAAAAACAAACATTTGGTGGGAAGATGTGAAGCATGTCAGAGGCATCAGGGTAAAGGAGATAAGTTGGCATGAGTTTAAAAGACTCTTCAAGAAGAAGTACTTGTTTGAGAGATATTACGATGGAAAGACCAAGGAGTTCTATGAGATTAAGATGGGTTCTGTGACAGATGAAGAGTACACGACTGAGTTTCTTAAGTTGTTGAGGAATGTGCCCTACATCAAGGATGAGAAGGCAAAGGTCCAAAGGTTTATCAATGGGTTTCCTTTAGCATTTAAATATTAGATTGAGTATGATGAGCCTCGATCATTGGAGGAAGTCATAGGGAAGCTAAAGAATTGTTATGAGCAGTCTAAGCGCAAGTCTAGGCCTAGGTGGGATTGGAAGGCAATGAGAAGATTAAAGGAGAGTGGTTTAAGAAGCAAGGAAGACCTCAGGTGGCGAGTGACAAGGAGAATGTAGTGTCACACAAGAAGTTCATTGCAGTTGACAAATACCATGGATTTCAACACGAGGAGCATAATAAGGGTGACAATAGAAAGCCTTTGAGGTGGGTGACTTATGCTGGAGAGCATGGTAGGAGTGAGTGCGCATCACACCAGGGTAGCAAACCTCATATTTACAATGCTCAGGAGGCACATACATTTGGAGATGTTAGGCAGAGTATTCCTTAGATTTATACAACAGTGGATAATAGGTAGGTTGATCATTAGGCATCCATTATTGAGATGGAAGGTAAGCTTTGTGATCAAGTTGTTTCCATTTTGATTGATCATGGATCTAATTATAGTTATACCAGTCTTGGTCTAGTGGATAAGTATTGCTTGAATAAATAAGTGCATGTAGAATCTTGATTGGTGTAGTTGGCTACAAGGACCGAGAGAATAGTTCATCATTGGTTGAGATCTTGTGCATTTGAGTTAAGAGGTATGCATACATTAGTACATCTAAATATGTTTCCGATGGTGTCATACAATATGATTTTGGGCATGGATTGTTTGTACATTCACAAGACTAAACTAGCCTACTATGATAAGGCTATTGAGTGTCTGTATGATGATGGAGAAAGGAGAGTCTTACAGGGAAATACAAAGCCTACATCAGTGAGAAGAATTACAACTATGCATGCAAAGCAGAGTTGCTGTAAGGGATGTGTATTTTTTGCATTGCATATTTCTAGTGACATTGGGAAGGATGTTGAGGATGAGGAAGTCTTGAAGACGTATCTTGTTTTGCAGCAGTTTTAGGATGTGTTTCCTGCAAATATTTCAAAGCTGCCTCCTCATAGAGAGGTGGAATTTTCTATTGAGTTGATGTCGGGAGTAGCACTAGCATCTAAGGCATCGTACAAGATGAGCACTCCAGAGTTGGTGGAATTAAATTTGTAGCTTAAGGAGATGCTTGATAAAGGATACATAAGGCCAAGTGTGTCACCTTGGGGCGCACTAGTATTGTTTGTAAAGAAGAAGGATAATACTTTCAGGTTGTGCATTGATTACAAACTGTTGAATAAAGTGACTATCAAAAACAAGTATTCATTGCCATGGATTGATTATTGTTTGATCAACTGAAGGGAGCAACAATATTCTCAAAGATTGATATGAGATCAGGATATCATCAGTTGCAAATCAACGAAGAAGATATCTACAAGAATGCATTCCATACAAGGCATGGACATTATGAGTTTGTGGTGGTTCCTTTTGGTCTTACTAATGTTCCAACTAATTTCATGTGTTTGATGCAAAATGTGTTGTGTCCTTACCTAGACAAGTTTGTGATAGTGTTTATTAATGATATATTGATATACTCCGCGAATGAGGAGCATGGAGAGCACCTGGTAGTAATATCGGTATTGTTGAGAGAGCATCAGTTGTATGCCAAGCTCAACAAGTGCAATTTATTTTAGTCTCAGATTCACTACTTGAGACATGTTGTTTCCAAGGAGGGGATATTAGCGGACCCTGAAAATATTAAATCTATCATTGAGTGGCCAACTTCCAGGAATGTGGATAAGGTGAGATCATTCATGGGACTAGCAGGTTATTACAGGTAGTTCATCAGGAAATTCTCATGGATTTGTTATCCTATCACATACTTGTAGAGGAAAGAGAATAATTTTGAATGGACTTAGGAGTGTGAAACTATTTTTGAATAGTTGAAGCATTTTCTTACAAATGTTTTGGTTTTAAAGATTGTAAATCATAATAAGGAGATTGTGGTTTGTACAAATGCTAGCAAGGAAGGACTTGGTGGAGTGCAGGAAGGGCAGGTGGTATGTTATGAATAAAGGAATTTGAATGAGCACGAGAAAGACTACATGATGCGTGATCTTGAGGCAGGTATCATTCATGCATTGAAGATGTGAATATATTATACTCTTGGTAGGAGATTCATCCTGATGAGTGATAATAGTGGGTTGAGGTACTTGTTTGAATAACCCAATCTGAATTCCAGACAAGCTAGATGGTTGTCTACCCTCATTGAGTTTGACTTTGAGATCATATACATTAAGGGCAAGGAGAACATGGTTGCAAATGCTCTCAGTAGGAGGGTGTAGGTGAATCACATTTCGGTTGCGAGCTCTTATAGGACAGATTTACAAGAGCGAATCTTGCATGTAGGGTGGCATGATGACAGGTGTTAGGGTCCTATAATATATAGGATCTCAAGGTGATTGAGTATTTTATCTCAGAAATTTCATATTGTAAATAATTGTTAATCTGCAAATGATTTCCAAAAGAAAAATATAATAACAATGAAAACAGGGTAAATAGAAAAAAAAGAAGGAAAACAAAAACATTGAAAAAGAATGAAAGATAGAACCCCATCAAAAGAAAGAAAAACAAAAAGAAAATAATACTGAAAGGGTTGCAAATCTAAATTCCACTACTGATATATAGTTCTTTTATGATTGATAAATAAAGGTTGTGTGCAGCTTGTTTGAAATGCCACAATCACTAGTTATTTGTTTAATCATACAATATAATAATGGTAACATGTTTTAAATTTCTGTGAATTAGACTAGAAAATAAAGATTTTTCAAACAATTTAATTTTGGCAAGTCAGTAGTTAGGCATAAAATGACATTGATTCAACTGTTTAATCTGAATCAATATGAGAAATAAGTGATAGGATTTAGGTAGATTTTCATTTTTCATAAAAGAAAATAATTGTGGGTTTGCTAGTCTAAATGCACCTCTATAGAAAAATAAAAATGTTAGTTTAGTTAAAGGGTAGGCATAAATAGTTGGTTTTATAAATATACTTATGTGCCTTTTACCGTAAGTCTCAATGACATTGTAAAAAGGAAAATGCACGATGGAATAAAGTGTTTTTACATGTTTTATATTCCAAGCTTTATCCTAAGTTCAAAAGCAAAAAAATAAAGGCGCATATGGACAAAATTTATTTTGTCATTTATGGTTAAAAGGGGGCTGCACTTAAAACTTTAGGATTCTCCAATCTCCATGATTGACAACCCTTATCCTTTTTCAGCCCACCCTCTCCATCCTAACTTTACCAGGGCGGGTGTTTGAAAATGCGGTATTCTCCACCTGGCCGCATCCATATGTGTCACCTTCCCCTCATTTTCCACCCCTTGGATGATATCGCTTACCGCCTCTTTCCCCCTCCAAAAATTCCTTCCCCCCATCCGCTTTACCGTGTCCCTACCCCGACACCTCTGCCACTCATGTTGGATAGTCGTTGCCCTATTGAATGCTTTCCCAACATAATTACCATTGGGAATTCAATTTGCCTTCCTAGGTAACCGTTTGACTCCAACGGTCCCGTGCCAACCTCCAATGGGAATTGAAATTCTTCCTTAAAGAGCCTTAAGCAGTCTTCATATGTCCCTTTCACTGCTTATTCTCCATAATTCCCAGGTTTTCTGCAAAGCAACCATTTTCAAAGCATTTTCTGAACCAGACGAGATCATTTCCCCTCACAGCTCATAACCTCAAATATTATTCCCGGTAAGCTTTTCCTTCCCTCGCTATTAATTGTTCACTGATCTAATCATGCCTCCAAAGAGAAAGAACCAGGAAAACCCTGTTAATCCACTAATCTCTCCATTCATAGATTTACATCATATTCCTTTAGTTGATAGGGATTATAAGATCAATGAAACATAGTGCGACTGTGAATTTTTGGAACTCTACTATTGGCTGGAAGACAAGCATGCTGAAAAAACAGATGAATTTGGACTCTGGGAGTCCAATATTCCTCGTTATATTTTCCCTTTGACCTTCCATGCCCCTGAATTCACTAGGAAAGGCCAAGACTGTTATGTTCCCAGCCAAAGAGCCATTATGACCCCATCTGGTGACATTATGTTTATAATTACTGCCCAATCTATAAACCAAAAGATGCTAGCTCCCCCTGTGGAAAACAATGCCCCATTTTCCTTAGAAGCCCTCAACAGCTTTATCAGAAGCTTGATTTCGCTACAAGAGCCAAAATCTTTGAGATCTTCTTACCAGAAAATGCCCAATTACCAAAGAAGAACCCTCCATACCCTTCCTCAATTTTCTTTGATCAGGCTAAACAAATTATAACCATAATTTCATACATTTTGGGTTATTATTCTGACCAGTGGGTAGATGAACCAATTCTAGGTTTCCCTTCCATCTTTTCCACTGATAGCAAACCATCCATTTTGTTTAATTTCAGTCAATTCTTGGCTGATAACATGCATGAGCAGTTTCTGAAATTTCGCACAGAGCAGGTGTTTAATTACACTTCAATTTCAATATATATGTTTCTATATTATCAAGCAGACAGGTTTAGTTTTGCTATGCAGAAGCTAGATGAAGAGGGAAACCAACAATCTATGATATTTTGGACTTCATTAGTCGTGAAAGAGCAAAAAGAATTCTCATACAAACAGTTCATCGAAGAGTTTGTTTAACCAATTATGAACATCCTAAATAGTTCCACACAACCTAGAATCAATGAAGATATCAAAAGAGTTTTGCATTTGATAGATCAGGCCAAGGCTCGAGATTGGTATTTACATCAAAATTATATAGAAATTAGAGTGTATGGATGCGAATTAACACCTTATAAGCTCCCAAAATAACTCCCCATGAGGATTTTTGCCCTGGAATACATCAGACAAATGTTAAATTCAGATGATATTGACTTTGTGGTGGCAAAGAAGAAGTCCCAGTTTCGCATAAAGACACAGTTGGGCTCATTCATAGCAATACCGGGATGGCAGGAGAAGAAGCAAACAAAATTTCCAAGCTAAGAGTAGAAAACAAAACTACTCCATATATTCATACCTCAAGGCCTGAGATAGAGACATATGCAAATCAGTTAGAATGGGCAGAGAATACATTATAGGAAGTTGAAGAACAACTGTTTTCTACTTCAAATTTATAGACTCCCACTCCTTAGGAGAAAACAAGTAAAAGGCACAGAGAGGAGGGATCATCATCAACAACAGGTAGTGAGGCCAAGGATTTCAGAATCAGTTACAGGAAAAGAGCAAAGATCACTCCTAGGAGAGATGTAGAAAAGGAAACAGAAGACCAAGTTGTCATCATAATCAGGGAATCACCATCTAAAAGTAAAAAAATTGTTACATCTCCTATTGGAACTTCAACATCACAAGGTCAAAAAGACACATAGCTAGATTCACAGAATGTCCACGAAGAAAAGGAAAAGAGTGTTTTTGATAGGTACCGAGAGATCAAACTTAAGAATGAGATTCTTAAGAACAACACCTACAATCAGTTTTGGAAGTAGAGTTCCAGTTCACAGAGAAGATTGTGATCATTTTTTGATACAGAGCAGGGAAAGATGCAGATGGCCTTGCTTGAGGCCCAAATTCCACATCCAAAGACATCAACATATTACAAGGGTACTACATTTGAATTCAACACCGAAGATATCCATCCCATTGATCAAATGGAGATGCCTAAACATACTCGTGAGATGATTTCTTCTACATTAACTAATACTGCCATGTCATTGTCTAAGCTGCAGGTTTCATATGCCAACATTCAGTCCCAGTTGAAAATGGAAAAGATATCCTCCTTAGCAAAGGACAATAGGATCAAATCTTTGGAAGATTTGGTAGTCAAGATAGGATATGATCCTAAAGATATAAATTCTACAGAGGAGATCATCAAGATGAAAAATCTGGACATTAGAACATTGAGAAAGTAGCTGAAACTACCAACTACAGAGGATCCCTTGACTAAAGATATTGAAGAAAATGAGACACTGAAGGCTGGCATGATGAAACTAATCATAGAACAAAATATTCAGATCAGACAGATGGAGGCAGAAATGGAGAAAATGATTAAAGAGAAATAATAGAGTCAAAGGATGGCCATAGTCCCCCTAGATGCTATACCCATCACTCAACTGCCAGCTACATGAACAACAACTGCAGAAACTTCTTCAGCTCAAACTACAAGTGCTGAATAAGTCACAAAGACACTGGAGAATATGTCGATCTAGTCAGAAGAAATTAAGACATTGCATGGGTAGCTCAAAGCTATAGAAGAACAGAAAGCCAAAATTGAAGCTTCTCGTCTAGTTGAAGTGCAGAAGTCACAAAGGCTGCTAGAGAGGTTACAAAAGGTGGAGAAGGATACATCAATTGGTCAGACCTTGGCCCAAGCCAAGGAAACCATTTGGATGGGTACTCTGGACTCCATGAATAAGATTTGGCCATGTATCCAAATCATTTTTTAACAAAACGAACTGATACAAAAGGCCACTGAAACCGTTGTTCAAGTAAGGGAAAAGCTAGGAGACATGCCTACACAAGGCTCCAATATCATCAAATTCTTGAGTTCAAAGACTAAATATGAACTTGAAGAATTAGGAATTAGTGACATGACTGCTACCATCTTGGAAGTGAAGAAAGTTTTAACTAAAAGAAATCTCATTAATCAATTGGAGGAAAGGTGTGAAACACTAAAGCTGGGAGTGAACAGGGTTTTCAACAGAATTAAAGCATTAATTTAGAAAGGATTGCCCAACATATATGTCATTAATGATAAACTCATTACTTAAGAAGATTATGTTTTAAAGATGAAGGAAGTGGCGAGAAGCAGTATCAAATTCAGTGGTATAAAAGGCAACATGACAACCAGGCATTCTTAGAGACAATGGGAAATGATTTCTTCATGCAGAATGAGGTAAAACATGTTTTCACAGTAAATCCAACATTTGCAAAGTATATTGAGGTTGATGATATTTACCGAAGGGTAATTAAATTAATCATTCTAGATGAAAAAAGGTGGGAGGAACTATGTGATTTATTGGATTAAAAGTAATTCGGATGTCGTTAGAATATCAGCCAGCACATCAACCAACACATCAGTCAGCACAATAGCGCAACACAGTTTAGGGTTGATTCATCAACCGAATCCACCAAAACATAGCCACCTTTCCACGCAGTTGTCCACCTTGCCTATCATTCTACAAAGATCTATTTTATTGTTTAGGATAATGCTAATAATACACAGTCAGTTGAGACAACGATTTTATAATTATTTTGTAATTATTTGTATAAATACTTCATAGTTTGAAGTATTAAAGGTTGATTGTTGAACATAATTTTCCTCTACAAATTGTAATTTTTCAAAGTTGCTGGAAGCATCAATAATACAGGGAAATTTTCACAGGATTCATGTGGTGTACAAAATGGTGATGTTCTTCTTCAGTTCATGTGTTTAATCATCTTCTTTTTCTCTATTATCTTTGAAAATCTTAATTACATAACAGAAACTGTGATGAATAGGATGTGTTATACAGAACACCATATTATGGTTGTTAGTAATTTATATGTTTTCTGCTAAATTCAAATTAAGGAATGCTTCATTGCTCCTTAATTTCTATTGAATCTTACATTTCTTTTGTTTCATAATCCATTTAAAATTATGAAAGATCCAACCAGTCAACCTAGCTTGCCCTGTGAAACTCCTTCGAAGTTTGATGCAGATCTAGTTAATCTTTAGATTCCATAGCCCAATCGAATTATAACAATTTAATCAGCCAAACTGTCCAATAAAAAATAATATGCACAACAATAACTAGCCTAAAATTCACATAAAACAAAAATAAATTTTACAGAGAGATCCCTCTCTGAAACTAGCAGGGTTAGATCCCAGCTTCCAAAGTGGTTTTGATGCTGTCCTATGTGTTTACTCCCTCAACCTCAAAAATACAAAACGAAAACATAGTGGCGACCATAATGGGGGAGAATACTTTTTAAATTAAAAAATCATTATTCCATGGTATTTAATTAATATTTCAATTAATCAAAGCTCTTATATCACAATGAAATACATGATTCGAGGTTGTAATCTTGTATATATTTGAGTGTGTTATTAATTTTGATTTTAATTAGCTGTGTGATAAGTTTCCAATAGATCTGGCTCCTAAAAGACTTTTCACTATAGCTAACCCAGATCCTAACCCTATTGAATTTTTAGATAATCCAAAGAAATTAGTGAGAAAGAAAAGTCTTACAAAGAGTCAAGGTAATAATAGTCCTTTGTCTAGGTTCTATTCTCTTTCTCAGAACAATCCTTTGTCAAGGTCTAATTGTCCTTTGTTTGATTTTCCTTTCCAGCATAGTTTGTTTAGGACAAAATCTAAGAGCTTTGTAGATCAAACTGTCATTGATTAAGCTTTACTGCGACCATATCGACTCCAAACTCAGACTCCTAAATTAGATCTTGATTTAGAATACCTACAACAATTTGATAAATTATAGGATCTAGTCTCGGTTTTGAACCAAGCCATTGAAGAAGCTTATATTCAACAATCTGTTGAATTTTTATCTTTAACAGTTGCGACAACTTCTTTGTCCACCCAATCTTCCTAGTCTGTTAATCTATGCCCCCTAGTCCTACTAATTCCATTGTCTCTAATTTTTCACCTATAATATCTCAAACTATTGTTCCTACTAACCTTGTAGTTATTACAGCTACACCTTCCATAGGTCCATCTTCCAGTCCATTTCTCAGACCAACTACGGAAGCTAGGTATGCACCTTTGGTGTTACCAGGCCAACTAAATGATATGCATGTAGACTTTCTAAGGAGGTTCATTCCAAATTGCCCCGAACATGCTAAAGGCTATACGCGTCTTTTGAAAAAAGAAGTACCCTTCAACTGGGATCAGGTTGCACAAGCTTCCTTTGATGCTTTAAAAGATTCCCTAGTAAAATCATCATTAATGTACGCTCCTGACTATAAAAAAGACTTTAACCTGTATCTCGCTACTACAGATACAACCATCACCATGGTTTTAGTACAAGAAGACAATGGAATAGAACATCCTGTGTATTATTTAAGTTGCAACTTAAATGACATAGAAAGCAAGTAATCCTATGTTGAAAAGCTGGCCTTAGCAGCTGTTCAAGCCGTATAGAGATTTCGACACTATATACTCTTTCACAAAACTACCATTTTGTCAGATTGCAACCCTATGACCTACATTCTGTCACATCAATTACTAGGGGGAAAATATTACAAATGGATAGCCATTTTGCAAAAGTTTGATCTAGAATTCACCAAATCCAAATCAAAGAAATCTCTAGTCTTCACGGAGTTACTTTGTGACCTCCCATCATCGTCCAATGATTTAACATCTAAAGCATCAATCGTGGATGAAACTCTGTTTCTGATATCGTCAAACAATCCGTGGTACAGAGATATACTGTTCTATCTCCAAAACCAAACATTTAGGCCTAACAGCTCTCGCTCTGAACAACGACGTATTTGATACCAAGCCAAAAACTACATGATCGTCAGTGATACACTTTACCGTTGTGGTGTCGATACAATTCTGCGAAGGTGCCTCACGCATGAGGAGGCCAAAAAAGTCTTGAATGACTGTCATTCAGGTGCATGTGGGGGGCATTTATCTGGTTATGCTACCGCACAAAAGATCTTACGAGTTGGTTACTTCTGGCCTACTATATTCAAAGATTGCATAATCGCTTTCAGAAGTTTCCATGCTTGTTAGATTTTCGACCGCAAAACCAGATTACCACCTGCACTGCTGCATCCAATAGTTGTTGTTGGGCCATTCACTAAATGGAGCATAGATTTCATGACATGTAACCCCACCTCAGCTGGGGGGCATGGGTATATCATAGTCGTTGTCGACTATTTTACAAAATGGGCCAAGGCGATGCCTACATTAAACAACAGCGGCGAAACGACTGCTCTTTTCTTTTTCAATCATGTAGTTTCTAGATTCAGTGTTCCACAAGTATAGTCACAGATCATGGATCACATTTTCGCAATCACATGATGGTTGAATTGACTGCCAAATTAGGACCGTCCCACGATATTTCTAGTCCATATTATTCGTAGGCTAACAGACAAGTTGAAGCAATCAACAAAGTTTTGAAGCACATGCTGCAGAGAATGATTGGAGTCCACAAACTGAATTGAAATTTAATCCTATACTCAGCTATGTGGACATATAGGACATTGGTGAGAAATGTGACTAGATTTACGCCTTTTTAGTTGGTGTATGGTCTAGAAGCTGTCTTACCCATTCAGTGTGAAATTTCATCTCTCAAGCTCGCAATCGATCTACTTCCCGAAACTTGGAGGAAGAGGCTCGTTTCTTGGAACTAATCCACTTGGATGAAACCCGTTGTGATGCCGTGTTGGCTAACGAATCTCATAAGAAACGTGTCAAGGCGCAATTTGACAAAAATGTCAAGCCTCGTGTCTTCTCAGAAGGTGACTTGGTCTTGCTTTACGATGAGGACTTCAACAAATTGGGAGCGGGTAAGTTCGAACCATTATAAATGGGCCCCTACATTGTTAAACGAGTATTAGAAAAAGGAGCCTACGATCTAGTAGATTATGATGGGATTCCACTCTTGCAACCTTGAAACGGGTTGATCTTAAGCGTTACTATGCTTGACTAAGTGTAGTAATCTCTTTATAGATATGCTTTTCTTACATTTTAATTTTTGTCAAGAGTTGTCATTTTGGTTAGGTAATCCACTTTACATTTGTTGCAGATGTCGGACCTTTTGGAATCAGTCGTTGGGTATGCCGACGGAGCTAGTCATAGTATGTGGAACCTATCTTCTGCAGCCTGGGCCATTTTCACTCGAAGCGGTGAGTTAGTGAGTTTCAGAGGGATATGTATTGGTCGATCAACAAACAACATTGCGAGTATAGCACGTTGATTGAGATTCTCTCTCATGCCATTTCACATGGCATACACCGATTTGTTGTTAGGCTAGATTCACAACTCATCATTCTACAGCTTACGGGCGTCTATTCCATTCAGAACCCAACTATTTATCGTATGTTCCTAAGAGTCAGGATTTTGGAAAGACAGTTTGATTCCATTCGATATCAACACATTTCCAGAAACTTAAACACATTAACTGATTCATTAGAAAATTATGTGTTAGATAAACATTTGCAACATCTGTAAAGAAAAACATTTTCATTAACATTTGCATCAGGATCGCATAACTTAACCAAAATAAAACTCCAAAAATAAAAAAATATATAACTGTTTATAATTTTACAAAATGTTTTGTGTCCAAGGCAAAGTCGGTCATATGACCAAGAAACTCAAAAATGAATGCAGAAAAGCACCCTAGACTAATGGTACTGGTGATAGCATGTCACCGGCTGTGCGATCATATGTAAGAGCCTAGTCCATCGACTCGGCACGCCAGTAGTATGGCGCTGTAACCTCAGAGGTAACTCGTCGGTCCTCACATCTGGAATACCAAGAGTGAGGCCCTCAACCTGACCCTGCAACACTGCCAGGGTCTCTGCTATGTCCAAATCACGAAGGATAGCCCTCCCTATAGCCTCTCCTGCTGGAGTGTTAGCTGCCGCCCGTGGGCGTACCACTGGTCGCACTGGCCCATTATCTGCACACACATATGAGTTTGATTAGTCTTGATAACATTTAAAAACACAAAAATATTATAAAACTGATAAACAAAGACATGGTCAAATCATTTTACCCATAACACTCCACTGCTTACCAGCTGGTAACGCCAAATCCGGGTCGCCTTGGAAATCCATCCCAACATATGGATACTCCACGAAGACCATCTACTGACGGTCGAACCACTCAAAGAAGGCATCAGAAAAAGATGGACTGAAAATGAAGAGCTCAGGATTAGCTCCTACCTGGTCCTGACAGCACAAAGAATAGTCCATCGAATCTCACGAAATTAGTTGATGAAATTTAAGGGGGAAAACCACTCTGGAGCTCCAAAATCCCAAATTTGAAATGAAATGATAAAAATGAGAGGTAGACTGCTTTTTATGTTACTATTCACGTACTTCAAGTAAAATGTTAGTTTTAAAATCATTTTTCAAGCATATATATTTATTTCTAATCAATTTGATGGAGCAATTGAGCAGGTTGAACGATCGATGAAAGTATTTAAAGTGTTAAATGATGAATTGAACATATTTTACTACTATAATGAGCAATGTTTCCGCAAGGTTCAATCTCGTTAAAAAATAAACCTGCTACTGAGCATATGTTAACGCAAGGTCCAAGCTCATTAAAAAATAAACCCGCCTTCAGTAAACGACCTTTGTGATTGCCATGCTATCAGCCTTTTGAGCCTTGGGTGTGTTCTACCATCACCTCCATTCTTTTGGCTGATCATACGCTTCCACTTGATTGTTTACCCTTTTGAGGAACAACTGCGATGAGTGGTTCTGTTAGCCACCCTCTTCACACCGCCATGTTTTGAGAAGTTCCAAACTTACCTAGAACCAGTTGCCGCCCGAAAACACCACTTGTTCCTCAAAAAATGAGTCTCTTTTAAACTCTTTTTAGACTCGTTAAATATGAAAAGATTGTCGAGCTATTGGCCTTTCTAGCTCGTTAAAGAAAGGGGAAGTGCCTCCCTCCTGTATTTTAATCTTTTTTGGACCTGGGGGATTATCCCAGAAAAAGATCGAGCGCTTGTTTTTTCGGCTTGCTAAAGCGATGAAAAAATCATCCCTTACGTATTATTTTATACTTTTTCAGACTTAAGGGATTATGCTGCAAAAAAGGACCGCTAGAGTTTCCTTTTCGTCCCTTTTCAAACTCTCTAAACATGAAAAGGACTGAGTTATCCTTGTTGTTAAACTCGTTAAAACAATTGCGACAAAATTGTCCACCCAGACAAGAACGAGTTTCACTATCGCTAGGCTCGCTAAAACATAGCGACAGGTTTGCCCGAAGGGAAAATTATAGAACAAGCATATGGTATCCTCCTCAACCTTGAAAAAAATAAAGAGGTACTGGTCAACAATGACTGGGGAAAAAGGGAAGAAAGCTTGAAGAATTTTATTGGTAGCAGGTCGCTCTTGAACATGACACTTTCACTCCATCACCATGATTGAGTTGGGTTAGGTTATTCCTTTCGCCGGTCATATTACCATTGGTCCTCCGTACCATCCATCTTTTGGGCTTAACACTACCAATCCATCTCAGTGTCGCCGATATGTTCAAGAGAAGTCATTCATAGAATTCGCCATCTAGCTAATGCCTCATCCACTGCAATACCTTCACCCTCCATTTTTCATGACCGCCATTCCTGAAACTTGTATCATCAAATCGTTTTCACCTCCAGAAAATCATTTTCTTCGTTCCGTGTCATAGATGTGGGATACATCAAGGCCCTCCTATGACAGGTCACTTCTTGTCAACATCAGCTCATTATCCAAGAAGTTGACTTAGAAACAACCCTTTCAATACTTTGAAGCTTGCATGCCTCAATGGCAAGTTTCTCACTTCTGACGACAGGTGTACATCAATGGCCTTCGACCGAAAGATTTTACGTGGTGTTTGACATCGGATCATATATTCAGACCACGTGAATTGTACTGTAGTACCTTGAGGGTCATTAAAATTATCGGTGATTCCTTTCGCACCTGCTAATAGCTCACATCATTGGCTGGTAATCAGGTGATGTCTTTCCATGTTCGACTTTAGGACATCTTTTCACATGGATCGACTTGTACATTGGGCAAAGATTGAACGAGTTTGAAGACCCTGGATCTAGTTTCATCCATCTGGGCTGTGATATATTCAGGAATATAAAGACATCAAATGTACACAGAAGCTACTTAGATGGTCATCCAAGCTAGGGACGATGACCCTTCATATGAAGAATCACCAGTCTGCAACTGTAGATGATTATCTGTTCTATGTACATGAAAATGAATTTATAAAGCTAAGCACAGGAATGCCCGCCTCAGCTAGATCATGAAAATAATATGATGATGATGTATTGTATTGTATCTTATATAGGTCACCTTCCAGTTCGAATTCCTCGAATCCTCATGATAAAGCATTTTCCCGACATCAAAAGATTTACGGCCTCATGCTTTAGGGGGCAATTGTTATAGACATATTTGGGCACTTCAAGCCCAATCAC
The DNA here is from genome assembly GCA_000404065.3 of Pinus taeda. Taxonomy (NCBI): domain Eukaryota; kingdom Viridiplantae; phylum Streptophyta; class Pinopsida; order Pinales; family Pinaceae; genus Pinus; species Pinus taeda. Next base: position 127,662 of record APFE031227144.1, read on the forward strand.
ATATGTCGATAAACTAAGGGCTATTTAACCCCTAAAAGTGTTGTTTCATACCCTAAAGGATCATGGTCAACTGATTACATCATTTCCCAGAAGTTCCACCTGAAAAACTACTCAAAACTGGCCAAAATTGGACCATACTAACTGCTCCACTGTCAAGGTGCGATGCATACTGGCTCCTACACTATCTAGGTGCGATGCATACTGAAGAGGCCTTCTGTAGGGTGTGATGAGCGAGAATGGACAAATGGCTAAGACAATTTGCTAAGTGGATGCTCATGGAATCTTCTAGAAACTTCTCCTATGAAACTTGCCTCTCTGAATTCGTCCAAGGATGAGTAAGAGATCAATGAAATCTCCAAGTGTAACCAAGAACTATCAGTGGAATGACACTAATAAGAAACCCAGAGCTGACTCACACCCTTGCAAGACATCTATAAATGGATCCCTCATCTGAGAGATCTAGAAGGCTGGAATTTTGTAATTTGTAAGGAAGTGCTGTTGGTTTATCTTTGAGAAGAGACATCGTATTGTTAGGTGATCTTGCTTTTCATGAGGTGAAGAGGGCTTTGATGCTGGGAGGATGATGCTAGATCAGACAGTTGGGTTGTAGTCCTCTCTTCTATTATTAATAAAGTTCTTTGAGTTTTCCTCCATACAATCGTGTATTTGTGAATCTTGTTATTTGTGAATGCAATTGTATGTTCAATGTATTTCTGATTCTGCATTGTTTATGATATTATAGATTGACATGCTTTGATGGTGTTTTGTTACTTTGTCTCTACATGTATTCTTTGAGCGGGACAAGTAGGAGAGGAGTTGCAAGCTCTATCAAGGGAGAGAGAAATCAAGCAAGGAGTCAAGTGAAAGATCTAGGTTGGTCCCCTTTGCTTCTCTCTTATCTATCATACATAAAGGAAATCGCAAATTGCTTTGATTGTTTGTTTCTAAGATAGCTACTAATCTTAGTGGGACTAGCAGATCGAAAAGACACTAGTTTTCCCGATCCAAAATTTTAACGTTTGATAACATTGGTTCTCATACTGCTCAACAACACGTAGACAGAATGAATGATGTTTTTGACCTTTAAGAAGTAGATGAGGGTGATGTAAAGATGAGATTGTTTGCTCAAAGTTTAGGAGGTGATGTCAAAAAATGGTTTAGGAGTTTACCTTCACGAAGTATAGCCAACCTTGAGTCATTCCATCAAACTTTCTTAGCTAGATGGGAAATCAAGAAAAATCCACTTCAACTCCTGAAAGAATACAAAAGACTGAAAAGAAAGCCCAATGAAACTGTAGAGGAATACTGTGAACGGTTTAACATTGTTTACAATGCAATTCCTACAGACATCAAATCCTCCCATGGTCTAGCTTTAATTGATTTTACGGATGGTTTTGATGTAGACATGGAGTATCAACTTAGAGAGAGAGAGCCTGCCACTTTAGAAGAAATGCAAGTCATTGCTATAAAAGTTGAAGGTAACATCTTAGCCAAGAAGGCCAAACTAAAATTTGAACGCAAGGTTACCATTAAAGAAGAGCCTTCCACTTCTACTTCTAATCATAAAATTGATAACCTAGTGAGGGTAGTTGAAAAGATGATGCAAAGAGTAAACATAAATGACCAAGCTCAAATGAGAGAAAATCAAACTGCTCCTCAAAATAGGAACCAAAACTTTAGAAGAAATGTCCCCCAGATCAAAAAACGAGAGAAAAAGGGTTTAGACCAGCAAGTCCGGCCTCCTTTTTAGGAAAACTATATTGATGATGAGGATAATATTATTGAATATTTTGACGACATGCAAATAAATCTGATGGGTATAAATGACGATGAATATGTTTTTCTCACTCAAGAGGAGCAAGAACTTTTCCTCCTAGCTCAAACCGAACTTGACTATGAGGAATCAAATGAATATAAACAAGGTTTTTAGAATGCCGTTATGGAAGTCCATAGGTAGTATAACCTTAGGAGCAAAAAGACTTCAAACACTCTCAATAGTAAGAACTCTGAGAATCCTGTTAAGGAATCCTCTGACACAGATGTTAGGAAAACCATAGATAATTCTCCTAAGAAAATTGTTGATAATTCTGGCAAAAAGAAAGTAGAAAGTCCTATCAAAAAGATAGTCGATAGTGTTTCCAAAACTACTCAAACTGATATCCCAACCATAAGTCAGCACAAAGAGCCTATATCAAAAGAAATTGCTGATCAATTTGATGTTCCCAACCAGATTAAGATTCAAACATCGTTCAACATTGAAAATGAATTAGCAAAACTAAAAATTCCTATTCCCCTAATAGAGTTAATGAACAAAAATATGTATAGACCTCACGTGATGAAAGCTCTAAACATAGTGGAAAACATAGACTCTGTTAATTTGAATGATGACCAGCTTGAATTCTTATTTGGGCTAGAAGTTGAGGGCAAACCACAGGAAGGGGGTGTTCCATTCTAGGTTATCCTAAATATTCATGACAAGATCCTCCAAAATTCTATGCTGGATTCAGGTACTTCCCACAATTTAATGCTTAAAGATGTTATGGAAAAAATGATGGACTGGTTGCTGGTTCTAAAGACAATCTTCCGAATCTGGTTGCTATATCTCCTATGTCTTCGATTTGTTCCTTTCCCAATTCTTGGAGATCTTCAGTCATGAAATCTCTAGTTGTACAATAGTGGAATGCTTTGCATTCACAGTCACAAGCTTAATAATAATTACGCCTTCTTTCCATTCCTTATTCTACCCACTGTTTGGTGAAAGGAACGGTATACATATAATCTGCGCACGAAATTCTTTTACTGCACAAATATATGACTGTGGTAACAATACTCCATGCAACCGGCCGGTGGGTGCACAACCTTTCCACGGTTTTTAACCAATTCATAACCACACTATCTTATATGACAAACCAGGCATTCTATTAAATATATGGTGAACAACAAATCAGTTTATGGAGGGTAGCGCACAGCGTTGACAAAATCACAATTCTAACCCCGCTCGGCCTTCTCTTAATCAACACCATTCACGCTGATTTTAAACCATAGTGGATTGCATATAATTCATGGAGGATAGCGCACGGACAGTGTAACAAATATGGTTTAATTAACAGCCAAATCTCCCAATGGAACTGCTACAGCGTTCAAATCAACTGTACAGGCATACACACATGAATTGACACCGCTTCCAATTAATTTACAGTCATACATATCCCATAAAAGAAAACAGTATGCGCATTGCTGGAATATTAAAGTAACTCTAAATTTTATTCAATCTTCCCTTTATGAACAGCGCGGAGCAATCTTTTTACCACAGTAAAACAATATAGCTTTCATGCAGGTCAGCGCTCTTCTTTCTGGACAAGACACTCTGTCTTTTTCTTTAAGAGCTGCGGAATACATTCATTCTCCCTATGGTTCATGCATAAAAAAATTCCTAATTCTGGACTTTTACCTAAGAGGAAATCTTTCTTACTTGGTGGCTAAGTTTTTACATCTTTTTCCTTCTTATCCATAGCTACCTTATTACAAAAGCAACTTTTACAAGGCAATTTAGGTTTTTTTTTCCATTTAGCTATTTTATGAAAAATAGCATGTTTTTTCTCCATCTTATCCTACTTTTTTTTTTAAAAATTAACATGTTTTATTTTTACCCTATTGTTAAACTAGAAAACATAGAAACTTCCGGCTTTTTTTGCCTGAGTGGCATGCGCCTGCATCAGACTCCCAAGGATGAAAATGATCATGATCTCCTGATCATGTGCTTTAGTCCTTGTTCTTGTCTTCCAGGGTCCCACACTTTGTTCTGTAGTTGTCCAAATGCTTTATTCCTTTGCTGCCGCTGCATTTCTGTTGTCATTTCCTTCATCTTCTTCTTTCTGTCAATCAGGTTCAAGTTCTGATTGATCTTGCTTGCTGCTATTTCTATTTTTATCCAATTTGACTGCTGCATCAGTTGCCATATTTCTTCAATTTCTATGTCCAGCTTGATGTTGCTGTTCCCAATTTCTGTTAATTCAGCTGCTACCATAGAAGCTGCTTCCGCTGCCGCCATAGATGTTGCTACCTCCCAAACTTCCTGCCCCTCTACAACATACTTTGGCTCATCACCTGTAAACACAATCAAATTGTTAGCATTAAAATCACAAGACCCACTGGTCTTATTTGTGGATTTAGTCACCAACTTTTTCTTCTGCAGCTCCAAGTCTTTTTCAGGACTCAAAAAATTTTCACTCGCTTTCTCCTCAGCTTTCTCTGGCAATATTTCAACATGCTGATTTGTATTCGCCATGAGACTGTCAGCTAGTCTCGCCTTCTTACTACCTTCTGCTTCATGACTGTCCTTCATAAAAACTCCCTTGCCTTGTTTCCTCAGCAAATTAACCTCTGCATACGTCCTCTGTTTTTCCAGTTCCCTTCTCTGAAGATCTAGTTTCCTGTACAATTCAATAACTTCATTAGGAGTAAATTTTGGAAACTTCACACAACCTTTTATACCTTCAACGACTCTGGAGCAATCATCAGCTGGTTCACCAATTTGATCAGACTCTGCCGTCTTCACTTTCTCACCATTGCTCTGAACAGTCTTTTGTACATCCATCACCTGCTCCAAGTACTCCTTTTCTCCAAATAACAAGGTTTTTGAATAAGTCTTCTGTCCTGGTACATCTTCCTGCAAAGGCAACAACGTGTGATTGACACCATCCTTTCCAAATTTGTAGGTGTTCTTCTTCCCATCATGCATGGCTGCTCTGTCATATTGCCAAGGCCTTCCAAGCAATATGTGACACACGTCCATAGGCATCACATCACAAACAATTTTATCTTTATATTTGCCTACTTGAAATTCTACTTCACACCGTTCACTTACCAGCAGTTGATGTCCCTTTTTTAGCCATGACACTTTATAAGGTGTTGGATGCTTCATTGTCCTCAGCTTCAATTTCTCCACTACTTCTGTAGAAACTAGATTATCAGTGTTGCCACTATCAATGATCATCTGGCAACATTTTCCTTAGACTTTACACACTGTCCTGAATAAAGCCTTCCTTTGTGGCGGTTTAGTCACCTCCTTTGCTGACTTAAGTAAAACTT
>APFE031227144.1:132762-158879 GCA_000404065.3 Pinus taeda
TAAATCTTTATTTAGTACAAAAGCGGCTTTTACCTAGTAATTTAAGCTTTTTACCATTTAGTAAGTTTTATTCTCCATGCTAATCCTACTTTTAGAGAAAAGATAGCATGTCTTTATTTTTTTTCCTATTTTTAACTGAGGAAAAAAACATGTTTTAACATAGAAAGTGCAGGCTTTTCTCTGAGTCGTCTGCTCTTGCATCAGACTCCCAAGGTTGAAAATGATCATGATCTCCTGATCATGCGCTTTAGTCCTTATTCTTGTCTTCCAAGGTCCCACACTTTGTTCTACAACTGTCCAAATGCTTTATTCCTTTGCTGTTGCTGCATTTCTGTTGTCCTTTCCTCCATCTTCTTCTTCCTGTCAATCAGGTTCAAGTTCTGATTGATCTTACTGGCTGCTATTTCTATTTTCTTCCATTTGGATTGTTGCATCATCAGCTGCCATATTTCTTCAATTTCTATGTCCAGCTTGTTGTTGTTGTTCCCAATTTCTGCTAATTCAGCTGTTAACATAGAAGTTGCTTCCGCTTCCGCCATAGATGTTGCTACCTCCCAAGCTTCCTGTCCCTCTACAACATACTTTGGCTCATCACCTGTAAACACAAACAAATTATTAGCATTAAAATTACAAGACCCACTGGTCTTATTTGTGGATTCAGTCACCAACTTTTTCTTCTGCAGCTCTAAGTCTTTTTCGGGACTCAAAAATTTTTCATTGGCTTTCTCCTCAGCTTCTGCTTCATAACTGTCCTTCATGAACACTTCCCTATCTTGTTTCCTCAACAAATGAACCTGTGCATTCGTCCTCTGTTTTTCCAGTTCCCTTCTCTGAAGATCTAGTTTCCTGTACAATTCAATAACTTCATTAGGAGTAAATTTTGGAAACTTCACACAACCTTTTATACCTTCAACGACTCTGGAGCAATCATCAGTTGGTTCACCAATTTGATCAGACTCTGCCGTCTTCACTTTCTCACCATTGCTCTGAACAGTCTTTTGTACATCCATCACCTGCTCCAAGTACTCCTTTTCTCCAAATAACAAGGTTTTTGAATCAGTCTTCTGTCTTGGTACATCTTCCTGCAAAGGCAACAACGTGTGATTGACACCATCCTTTCCAAATTTGTAGGTGTTCCTCTTCCCATCATGCATGGCTGCTCTATCATATTTCCAAGGCCTTCCAAGCAATATGTGACACACATCCATAGGCATCACATCACAAACAATTTTATCTTTATATTTGCCTACTTGAAATTCTACTTCACACCGTTCACTTACCAGCAGTTGATGTCCCTTTTTCAGCCATGACACTTTATAAGGTGTTGGATGCTTCATTGTCCTCAGCTTCAATTTCTCCACTGCTTCTGTAGAAACTAGATTATCAGTGCTGCCACTATCAATGATCATCTGGCAACATTTTCCTTGGACTTTACACACTGTCCTGAATAAAGCCTTCCTTTGTGGCGGTTCAGTCACCTCTTTTGCTGACTTAAGTAAAACTTTATTAAGTACTAGAGACTCTCCGCTTTCTGGTATATCCACTTCTTCTGTTACTACTGCCACTGGTACCTCTTCTTCAGCTAGAGCAAAAATTGCATTTCTCTGCCTTACTTCTGCATTCTCTGGGCACTCAAAAGCTTTGTGTCCCGGTTTGTTACACCTGTAACATATTATTTCTCTGCCTCCTCTACCTCTAGAAAAACTCCCTCTGCCTCTTGCATCACCTCCTGTGGATGCATGCTGGGTTGAGCTACTGCTAGCTCCTTATGCAGGTGCTGTAGATCTTCCACTACCACCTTGACTTTCCTTTCCTCTGAAAGTCCCTCTCCCTCGGGTAGACTGCTTCCTCATGAGTTTTTCTTCAGCCTTCAGTGCTATCTGATAGGCTTCCTCTACTGTTTTTGGAGATAGTAAACTTATCTCATCCTGAATGTCCATTCTGAGGCCATTCATATATCTTGCCACCCTCTCATCTGTATTTTGGGCTTCCCCAGCTCTTATGCTCACCTTATAGAATTCTTCTGTATATTCCTTCACTGTTAAGGCTCTCTGCCTAAGATTTTGCATTTGCCTAAATAATGTCTGCTGATAGTTACTGGGCAAAAACTTACCTTTTAACTTCGCTACCATTCTGCTCCAGTTCTTGATTGGCTGCTTGCCCAATCTCCTCCTTTCCGCTTGCATGCCATCCCACCAGAGCGCTGCATGACCTTTTAGTTTGGCGACAGTAAACTTTACCTTCTTCTCATCTTCTAATTCTTCATAATCGAAGAATTTCTCCATACTATTAATCCAGTCGATCAGTTCTTCTGGATTTATTCCTCCTTGATATACTGGTACTAACTGGTTCCATGGCCTGGCTGTGGATTTCATCACTGACTGAAAGAGCTTCATCTCAGGAGAAATCTCTACCGCTTCCTCCTTAGTAGCTTCAGCTTCGGGTTCACTCACGTCTCCATCATCTATGTTCTTGCCGGAGATTAACGCATCCAATCTAGCTCGCAGCTCCTCTATTTCTTCCCTCAATTCGACATTCTCAGCATGCCGTCCTCTTCCACCACATCCATGTCCTCATCCTCTTCCAACCCTGAAAGCCATCCTTCTCCTGCTCCTGAGATTCAACTCTATGTTAGTGGCTGGCTCTGATACCACTAATGATGGACTGGTCGCTGGTTCTAAAGACAATCTTCCGAATCTGGTTGCTATATCTCCTATGTCTTCGATTTGTTCCTTTCCCAATTCCTGGAGATCTTCAGTCATGAAATCTCTAGTTGTACAATAGTGGAATGCTTTCCATTCACAGTCACAAGCTTAATAATAATTACGCCTTCTTTCCATTCCTTATTCTACCCACTGTTTGGTGAAAGGAACGGTATACATATAATCTGCGCACAAAATTCTTTTACTGCACAAATATATGACTGTGGTAACAATACTCCATGCAACCGGCCGGTGGGTGCACAGCCTTTCCACGGTTTTTAACCAATTCATAACCACACTATCTTATATTACAAACCAGGCATTCTATTAAATATATGGTGAACAGCAAACCGGTTTATGGAGGGCAGCGCACAGCGTTGACAAAATCACAATTCTAACCCCGCTCGGCCTTCTCTTAATCAACACCATTCACGCTGATTTTAAACCATAGTGGATTGCATATAATTCATGGAGGATAGCGCACGGACAGTGTAACAAATATGGTTTAATTAACAGCCAAATCTCCCAATGGAACTGCTACAACGTTCAAATCAACTCTACAGGCATACACACATGAATTGACACCGCTTCCAATTAATTTACAGTCATACATATCCCATAAAAGAAAACAGTATGCGCATTGCTGGAATATTAAAGTAACTCTAAATTTTATTCAATCTTCCCTTTATGAATAGCGCGGAGCAATCTTTTTACCACAGTAAAACAATATAGCTTTCATGCAGGTCAGCGCTCTTCTTTCTGGACAAGACACTCTGTCTTTTTCTTTAAGAGCTGCGGAATACATTCATTCTCCCTATGGTTCATGCATAAAAAAATTCCTAATTCTGGACTTTTACCTAAGAGGAAATCTTTCTTACTTGGCGGCTAAGTTTTTACATCTTTTTCCTTCTTATCCATAGCTACCTTATTACAAAAGCAACTTTTACAAGGCAATTTAGGTTTTTTTTTCCATTTAGCTATTTTATGAAAAATAGCATGTTTTTTCTCCATCTTATCCTACTTTTTCTTTAAAAATTAACATGTTTTATTTTTACCCTATTGTTAAACTAGAAAACATAGAAACTTCCGGCTTTTTTTGCCTGAGTGGCATGCGCCTGCATCAAAAAATAGGACTTGACATTACCAGGCCTTATAAAGATTTATATTCCTTTGATTCTAGCAAAGTAAGATATTTAGGTCTCATAAAAAACATGCGTGTTACTTTAGCTCAAATCTTGGCCAAAAGTCTAGTAATGGACATAGTGGTTGCAGATATACCCCCTAAGTATGGAATAGTTGTCACGCTCATGGGGAGCAAAATTACAAGGGACCCTACAAATGGATATGACATTTGCCACCATACTAGTTTCTGGTCAACAAAGAAGATTATAAAGGGAAACTTTGATGAAATTCATGGTGAGTAGTCGAGAAGCCTCACAACTATCCTCTTTACTCTGTCCACCCAGATGTAGACTCTTTCATTCTTTATAACGATGGAAACATCAACGCTCAGGTGATCAAAGCAGAAACTGAGATTTCTAAAACATATCCAAACCAAACACAAGCACTAGAACAAAATACTCTTCCTGAATCTCTTTGGAACATGAGATTTGATGGCTGTTGTAGCAAAGATGGTTATGGAGCAGGAGTGTGGGTTGCAAATACAAGAAACAATCATGTTGAAGGTCATTCCTACAAACTTAATTTTCAGTGTACAAACAACATCGTTGAGTATGAAGCTCTTATATTAGGATTGCAATTGTTGAAAAACTTGGGTGCCAAAAGAATCTCCATTCAAGGGGATGTCGAGTTAATTATAAAACAAATTAAAGGAGAGTATTCAGCCAAACACCCTAGATTGAGAGCATACAGAAATGATGTGCTTGATTTTCTAGAGAGTTCTGTGGAATATGACCTCTCTGCAATTCCTAGAAATCAAAATATCCTGGCAAATAGTATGGATTTTTCAACCAGCTCCTGTAAAGTTTTCTCCAATCTAAAGATGAATATGAAGATGATAGTATAGACTTAGAGTCTGAATTAGAAAATCAAACAGTTGTACATTCTGATGTAGGAATGCAGTTAGAAAACTCATATGTAAATATACACATGAAAAAAGTTGTAAATGAATTAGAATTGCTTGAGATAGATCCAGAGAAAGAAGAGTTTGAAACACTTCAGTTAAAGGATAAAATTTTACCAAGAGGTCTAGTTCCACTGGAAGAATTATTTGATTTCAATGATGTGGCTAAGAAGCCTAAGATTGAGCCCACTGGGGCAGTAGTGGAAGAAATCAACATAGGCAGTGGAAAAGGTCCTAAAATCATAAAACTGTCCAAATCACTCCCAACTATTGAAAAACAAAAATATATTGATTCATTCAAAGAATTCAATGATGTTTTTGCCTGAAGCTATGAAGATCTAAAAACTTACGATTCAGAGATTAGACAACATAAAATTCCATTTAAAGAGGATCATAAACCATTTAAACAAAATCTTCGAAGAATAAATCCAGTCATGATGCCTCTAATTGAGAAAGAAATTAAGAGAATGTATGGCTCTAAAATCATAGTCCCTCTTAGGTACTCTAAATGGGTTTCCAATATAGTATCGACTAGAAAAAAGACAGGTGAAATCAGATCGTGCATAGATTTTAGAAACCTTAACAAAGTTTCCCTAAAGGACAACTACCCTTTACCAAAAATGGATCATATCTTACAAAAGATAGTTGGATCTTCTGGGATTTCTTTATTAGACGGTTTCTTAGGCTACAATCAGGTTTTAGTTCTCCCTGATGATAAAACAACCTTTACTACTCCATGGGGTACCTTCATGTATGTGAAGATGCCTTTTGTGTTAATGAATGTCGGAGCCACATTTCAAAGAGAAATGGATATTGCCTTTGCTGATGAAATTGGCATGTTTATTGTGATCTATCTAGATGACAGTACTGTTTATTCTAAAACTGATGAAGAACATTTGTTAAATCTGAAAAGTGTATTTGAGAAATGTAGAAGGTTTTGGATTTCACTAAATCTTAAATAAATACTTTTTGGCCTTGAAAAGGGAAAACTTCTTGGCCATATCATCTCTAAGGAAGGTATTAAAATTGATCCCAAAAGGATTGAAGCTATATTGAAAATCAACCACCCCAGAAACATTAAGGAACTTCAATCATTTATTGGTAGATTAAACATCCTAAGGAGATTCATCCCGAGCCTTGCAGAACTCCTTAGAAACATAACAAATATGTTGAAAAGAGACTCAGAAATAAGATGGAATATTGAGGCTAGGCAATTATTCGACCAAGTTAAACAAGCATTGACAAAAGCACCAGTCCTAATCAGTCCAGATTTCACTAAGAATTTTATAATCTTTTCATTTGCATCTGAACACACTGTTGCAACTGCCCTTTTACAGAAAAACAATGATGGATTCGAACAACCCATTGCTTTATTCAACAAGGCTTTAAGGGATGTTGCACTAAAATATAACATAATGGAAAAACAAGCCTTTGCATTAATAAAGGCAATCAAGGATTTCAGAGTGTACATCCTCTATTCTCACATAATTTCTTATGTACCAAATGTTGTGGTTAAGGATATTTTAACCCAAAATGGACTAGATAGTAAAAGAGGCAAATGGATTGCCATCATTCTTGAGTAAGATATGGAAATCAAGCCCACCAAGCTTATCAAAGGGCAAGGGTTAGCAAAATTGATGGCTGAGTCTAACTTTAATGCATTGGATATAAATTTTGTAGTTGCATTAGATGATCAAGAGGAGCAGACGACTCCATAATTAGATGAGGCTTTTATCACCTCACCCTGGTATGTAAACCTCATTTTTTTTCTCTCAATTTAAATGCTCCTCCTGGTTTAACTGAGACAAAGGCTAGATTTATAAAGTTAAAAGCAGTGAATTTTTTTGTCGTAGATAATGTTTTATATTGGAAAGATGTTGATGGTATTTTACTAAAGTGTCTATTGAAATATGATGCAGAAAGAACAATGTAGGAATTACATGAAGGTGGTTGCGGTGAATATCTATACTGGAAAACCACTGCTAAAAAGATCCTTAGAGCTGATTTCTACTCGCCTACCATTTTCCCTTATGTTCATAAGAAGGTAACCTCTTGCCACAAATGCCAAATATTTGAGTGGAAAAGAAAATTATTGCCCTCCCTTTAAAACCCATACACGTTGAAAGTCCTTTCCAACAATGGGGATTGGATTTCATTGGAGAAATCCATCCACCATCCTCTTCCCAACATAAATGGATCCTCACAGCTACTGATTACTTCACCAAATGGATTGAGGCCACACCATCCAGATTGGCTACCGATGTTGTTATTATCAAATTTCTAGAAATCAATATCGTGTCTAGATTTGGTTGTCTCAATAAGCTCATTACAGATAATGCTGTAGCATTTAAATCCAAGAAAATGATAGACTTCTGCAATAAGTATCATATTACTTTGGGACATTCAACTACTTATTACCCACAGGGTAATGGGTTGGCTGAATCCTCAAATAAGAGTCTGGTAAACATTATTAAAAAGTTGTTAGAAGAGAATAAAAAGTCATGGCACATCAAGTTGATAAATGCTTTTTAGGCTGATAGACTCACTACAAAGAAATCAATTGGCATGTCACTATACTAATTGATTTATGGGATGGATGTCTTTGGGAGTTCCAGTTATGAAGATAATTTAGGAATTGCAGGTTGAGCCTAATGACATCTAGAGGAGGATTGATCAGACTATTCAATTACAACAATCTAGGGAAGAAGTCTACAATAAAGCTCAGGTCACCCAGGAGAATATCAAAAAGATTTTTGATAGAAGAACTAAAGTAGATGATTTCACCTTGGGTGACAGAGTTTTAAAATGGGATTCCAGAAGAGAGGACAAAGGAAAGCATGGAAAATTTGACAATCTGTGGACATGACCTTATATCATTGATGCTTTCAGAGGACACAACGCATTTTTTCTCAAGCATCCAGATGGAATACAAATGGTTGGTGGACCTGTGAATTGCAGAATGCTGAAGCATTATGTCTCTTAGCAATAAATGTTTTCTTACATCAAACCATTGTAAATATCATTATTTTTACTATTTTGATTGGGTGACTTATTGACAAAAGTTGAAGCCCGCAAAGAAGGCCCTAAGCTTCAATTAATATGTTACTTTATTACTTCAAAAACTAAAGAAATTAGGTGTGGATATTGCTGAAATGGAACACTCAAGGCTACTGATCAAGTGTTCTTGGCACCTCATAAGGAGAGTGCCATCCCCAACTAGAGCCACTGTTAGGGTCCTATAATTTATAGGATCTCAAGATGATTAAGTATTTTATCTCCGAAATCTCATATTGTAAATAATTGTCAATCTGCAAATGATTTCCAAAAGAAAAATATAATAAAAATGAAAAGAGGGTAAATAGAAAAAAAAAGGAAATAAAAAACATTGAAAAATAATGAAAGATAGAACGCCATCAAAAGAAAGAAAAACAAAAAGAAAATAATACTGAAAGTGTTGCAAATCTAAATGCCACTATTGATACATAGTTATGTAATGATTGATAAATAAAGGTTGTGTGCAGCTTGTTTAAAATGCCACAATCACTAGTAATTTTTTTAATCATACAATATAATCATGGTTAAACATGTTTATAATTTGTGTAAATTAGACTAGAAAATAAAGATTCGCCAAACAGTTTAATCTTGGCAAATCAGTAGTTAGGTAGAAAATAACATTTATTCAACTGTTTAATATGAATCAATAGGAGATATAAGTGATAATATTTAGGTAGATTTTCATTTTTCATAAAAGAAAATAATTGTGGGTTTGCTAGTCTAAATGCACCCCTATAGAAAAATAAAACTGTTAGTTTAGTTAAAGGGTAGGCAAAAATAGTTAGTTTTATAAATATACTTATGTGCCTTTTACCCTAAGTCTCAATGACATTGTAAAAAGGAAAATGCACGATGGGATAAAGTGTTTTTACATGTTTTATATTCCAAGCTTTATCCTAAGTTCAAAAGAAAGAAATTAAAGGTGCATATGGACAAAATTTCTTTTGTCGTTTATGGTTAAAAGGGGGCCGCACTTAAAACTTCGGGATTCTCCAATCTCCGCGATCAACGACCCTTATCCTTTTTCGCCCCCCCTCTCCATCCTACCTTTACCGCTAGGTGGGGTCTGAAAAGGCGATATTCTCTGTCAGGCCCCATCCATACATGTCACCTTCCCCTCATTTCACACTCCCCCCCTGGCTGATACTGCTTACCACCTCTTACCCCCTCCGAAAACCGCCTTCCTCTCATTTGCTTTACCGTGTCCATACCCCGACATCTCTGCCACTCATGTTGCATATTCGTTGCCTAGTTAAATGATTTCCCGACAGAATTACCATTGGGCATTCAATTTGCCTTCCCAGGTAACTTTTCGACTCCAACGGTCCCGCACCAACCTCCAATGGGAATTGAAATTCTTCCTTAAAAAGCCTTAAACAATATTCATTTGTCCCTTTCACTACTTATTCTGCATAATTCTCAGGTTTTTTGCAAAGTGGCCATTTTCAAAGCATTTGCTGAACAAGACCAGATCGAAATTGTCAGCGCTCTGTCCATTTCCCCTCACAGCTCATAACCTCAAATATTATTCTCAGTAAGCTTTTCCTTCCCTCACTGTTATTTGTTCACTAATCTAATCATGCCTCCAAAGAAAAAGAACCAGGAAAACCCTGTTAATCCACTAATCCCTCCATCCATAGATTTAGATCATATTCCTTTAGTTGATAGGGATTATAGGATCAGTGAAACACAGTGTGACTGTGAATTTTTGGAAATCTACTGTTGGCTGGAAGACAAGCATAATGAAAAAACAGATGCAATTGGACTCTAGGAGTCCAATCTTTCTCATTATATTTTCCCTCTGACCTTTCATGCCCCTGAATTCACCAGGAAATGACAAGTGTGTTATGTTCCCAGCCAAAGAGCCATTATGACCCCATTTGGTGACATTTTATTTACAATTACTCCCCAATATAAACCAAATGATGCTAGCTCCCCCTGTGGAAAATAGTGCCCCATTTTCCTTAGAAGCCCTCACCCAACTTTATCATAATCTTGATTTCGCTGCAAGAGCCAAAATCTTTGAGATCTTCTTACCAGAAAATGCCCAAATACCAAAGAAGAACCCTCCATACCCTTCCTCAATCTTCCTTGATAAGGTTAAACAGATTATAACCATAATTTCATATATTTTGGGTTATTGTTCTGATCAGTGGGTAGATTAACCCTTTCTAGGATTTTCCATCTTTTCGATAGATAACAAACCATCCATTTTGTTTAATTTCAGACAATTCTTGGCTGATAAAATCCATGAGCAGTTTCTAAAATTTCGCACAGAGCAGGTGTTTAATTACACTTCAATTTTAATCTATATGTTTCTATATTATCAAGCAAATAGGTTCAATTTTGCTATGCAGAAGCTAGATGAAGAGGGAAACTAGTAGCCTGTGATATTTGGACTTCATTAGTCATGAAAGAGCAACAAGAATTCTCATACAAACAATTCATTGAAGAGTTTGTTCACCCAACTATGAACATCTTAAATAGTTCCACACAACCTAGAATTAGTGAAGACATCAAAAGGGTTTTGCATTTGACATATCAGGCCAAGACTGGAGATTGGTATTTATACCAAAATTATATAGAAATCAAAGTGTATGGATGCGAATTAGCACCATATAAGCTCCCGAAATACCTCCCCATGAGGATTTTTGCCCTGGAATATATCAAACAAATGTTAAATTTAGATGATATTCACTTTGTGGTGGAAAACAAGAAGTCTTAGTTTCGCCTAAAGACACATGTGGGCCCATTCATATGCAATACCAAGACAACAGGAGAAGAAGCAGACAAAATTCTTAAAGAGATGAAATTCGACCTGAGTTTCACATGGTCTTATGACCCTTGGGGTATCATTTCCAAGTTAAGAGTAGAAAACAAAACTACTCCATGTATCCATACCTCAAGGCCTGAGATAGAGAAATATGCAAATTAGTTAGAATGGGCAGAGAATACAATGTAGGAAGCTGAAGAACAACTGTTTTCTACTTCAAATTTACATACTCCCACACCTCAAGAGAAAACAAGTAAAAGACACAGAGAGGAGGGATCATCATCAACAACAGGTAGTGAGGCCAAGGATTTTAGAATCAGTTATAGGAAAAGAGCAAAGATCACTCCTAGGAGAGATGTAGAAAAGGAAACAGAAGACCAAGCTGTCATCATAATCAGGGAATCACCATCTACAAGCAACAAATTTGTTACGTCTCCTATTGGAACTTTAGCATCACAAGGTCAAAAATATACAGAGCTGGATTCACAGAATGTCCATGAATAAAAGGAAAAGAGTATTTTTGACAGGTACCAAGAGATCAAACTTAAGAATGAGATTCTTAAGAACAACACCTACAATTAGTTTTGGAAGTAGACTTCCAGTTCACAGAGCATATTGTTATCAGTTTTTGATATAGAGTAGGGAAAGATGCAGATGGCCTTCCTTGAGGCCGAAATTCCACATCCAAATACATCAACAGATTACAAGAGTACTACATTTGAATTCAACACCAAAGATATCCATCCCATTGATCAAATGGAGATGCATAAATAGACTGGTGAGATGATTTCTTCTACATTAACTAACACTACCATGTCATTGTCTAAGCTGCAGGTTTCATATGCCAACATTTAGTCCCAGTTGAAAATGGAAAAGATATCCTCCTTAGGAAAGAACAATAGGATCAAATCTTTGGGATATTTGGTAGTCAAGATAGGATATGATCCTAAAGATATAAATGCTGCAGAGGACATCATCAAGAAGAAAAATTTGGACATTACAGCATTGAGAAAGCAGATGAAACTGCCAGCTATAGAGGATCCCTTAACTAAAGATATTGAAGAAAATGAGACACAAAAGGCTGACATGATGAAACTAATCATAAAGTAGAATATTTAGATCAGACAAATGGAGGTGGAAATGGAGAAAATGATTAAAGAGAAAGAGTACAGTCAAAGGATGGCCACAGTCCCCTTGGATGCTATACCCATCACTCAGTTCCCAGCTATATGAATAACAATTGCAGAAACTTCTTCAACTCAAACTACAAGTGCTGAATAGGTCACTAAGACACTGGAGAATATGCCAATCTAGTCAGAATAAATTAAGGCATTGCATGGGCAACTCAAAGCTCTAAAAGAATAGAAAGCAAGAATTGAAGCTTCTTGTTTAGTTGAAGTGCAGAAGTCACAAAGGCTGCTAGAGAGGTTACAAAAGGTGGAGAAGGATACATCAATTGGTCAGACCTTGGCCCAAGCCAAGGAAACCACTTGGATGGGTATTCTGGACTCCATGAATCAGATTTGGCCATATATCCAAATCATTTTTGAACATAAAGGACTAATACAAAAGGGCACATAAACCATTGTTCATGTAAGGGAAAAGTTTGGAGACATGCCTACAGAAGCCTCCAATATCATCAAATTCATGAATTCAAAGACTAAATATGAACTTGAAGAATTAGGAATTAGTGAGAGGACTGCCACCATCTTGGAAGTCAAGAAAGTTTTAACTAAAACAAATCTCATTGATCAATTGGAGGAAAGGTGTGAAACACTAGAGTTGGGAGTGAACATGCTTTTCAACAGAATTGAAGCTTTAATTTAGAAAGGATTGCCCAACATATATGTCATTAATGATAAACTCATTACTCAAGAAGATTATGTCTTAAAGATGAAGGAAGTGGCCAAAAGCAGTATCAAATTCAGTGGTATAAAAGGCAGAATGATAACCAGGGCATTCTTAGAGACAATGGGAAATGATTTCTTCATCCAGAATGAGGTAAAACATGTTTTCACAGTAAAGCCAACATTTGCAAAGTATACTGAAGTTGATTATATTTACCGAAGGGTAATTAAATTAGCCATTCCAGATGAAAAAAGGTGGGAGGAACTATGTGATTTATTGGATTAAAAGTAATTCGAATGCCGTTAGAATATCAACCAGCACATTGACTAGCACATCAACGCAACATAGTTTAGGGCTGATTCATCAACCAAATCCACCAAAATAGAGCCACCTTTCCACGCAGTTGTCCACCTTGCCTATCATTCTATAAAGATGGTTTTTATTGTTTAGGATGATGCTAATAATACACTGTTGGTTGAGACAACGATTTTGTAATTATTTGTAAAAATACTTCACAGTTTGAAATATTAAGGGTTGATTGTCGAACATAATTTTCCTCTGCAAATTGTAATTTTTCGAAGTTGGTAGAAGCATCAATAATACATGGACATTTTCAAAGGATTGATGCGGTGTACCAAATGGTGATGTTCTTCTTCAGTTCATGTGTTTAATCATCCTCTTTTTCTCTGTTATTTTTGAAAATCTTAATTACATAACAGAAACTGTGATGAATAGGATATGTTATACAAAACACCCTATTTTGGCTGTTAGTAATTTATATGTTTTATGCTGACGTCAAATTAAGGAATTATTCATCGCTCCTTAATTTATACTGAATCTTACATTTCTTTTGTTTCATAATCCATTTAAAATTCTGAAAGATCCAACTAGTGCAAACTAGCTTGCCCTGTGAAACTCCTTCGAAGTTTGAAGAAGATCCAGTTAATTTTTAGACTCCATAGCCCAGTGGAATTATAACAATTTAATCAACTAAACAATCTAATAAAAAACAATCAGTACATCAATAACTAGCCTAAAACTCACATAAAACAAAGCTAAATTTTATAGAGAGATCCCTCTTTGAAGCTAACAGGGCTAGATCCCACCTTCCAAATTGGTTTTGATGTTGTCTTATGTGTTTTCTCCCTCAACCTAAAAAATACAGAACGACAACAATAGGCACCAACAAACTGAAGAAGATATTGCAAAAATAGGGTGAAGGTGATAAGGATGAGGAGTATCACCTCACGCCATATGGCTTGGTTAGATTCAGGAATATGATCTATGTGCCAAATAACAGTGAGCTCTCATATCAAGCCATATTCAGGCCACCCAAGATATCAAAAGACTTTGAGATTTGTTAAGAAGTTCTATCATTGGTCGAACTTAAAGAAAGAGGTGGTTGAGTTTGTTGCGAAGTGTTTCAACTATTAGAAGGTGAAAGCATAGTGTAAGCACCTAGCTAGTTTGTTACAACCTATTATGATTCCAGAATGGAAATGGGAGGTCATTTCCATGGACTTCATTACAGTTTCGTCAATGACATTGAGACATCATGATTCTATCATGGTTGTGGTTGATAGGTTGGGAAAGGTAGCTCACTTAATTGCAGTGAAGTCTACAAATTTAGCTAGTGAAGTACGTCAAATCTTCACTAGGGAGATAGTGAGATTGCATGGTGTTCCTAGGATGATTATATCAGATAGAGATGCCAAGTTCACTTCAAGGTTTTGGAAGGAGTTGTTTGTAGGCTTGGGTACAGAGTTAGCTTTCAATACAACTTATCATCTGCAGACAAAATGATATACATAGAGGCTTAACAAGATTCTTGAGGATATGTTGAGAATTTATGTCATGCATCATTAGAGGAAGTGGGAGGAGTATATTCCACTAGTGGAGTTTTCATATAATAATGGGCATGAGGAGTCCTTGAGGATGAGCCTATTTGAGGGTCTTCATGGGCGGAGTTGCAATACTCCTATCAGCTGGAGTGATTCAGTGAACAAGGTGTTGATTGGACCAGATATGTTGGCTGAGATGGAGTAGGAGATGCAAGTTATCAGAAGGAATTTGAGGGCAAGATAGGATAGGCAGAAGAGTTATGCAGATCAACATAAATCCTTAAAGGATTTTCAAATTAGGGAGCGTGTTATTTGCGGATCAATCCAAAGAGGAGCTCCTTGAGGATTGGATTATGTTCCAAGCTTGCACCTCAGTATTGTGGGCCTTTTGAGAATCTTGAGAGGATTGGATAAGTGACCTATAGACTTACACTGTCATCAACAGTGAAAGTCCATGATGTTTTAAATGTCTTGTTTCTTAAGAAGTTTGTCAAGGATCTTGATCATGTGATTGATTGGTTTGTGTTGCAGGTGGAACCAGAGGGAAAATTTAGAACAGAACCTCAGTGCATTTTGTAGCAGAAACAACTCATGCTCTGGAACTGAGCAATAGAGTAAGTTAAAGTGTGGTGGAAGCACTTTGGGGCCAATGAAGCTACACGGGAGATGGATGATCAGATGCAGGCTTTGTATCCTTCTTTATTTATTGGTTGAACATATGTGTTTGGTTTATATTTACATATACATATGTGTATTATAAATACTGCAATGAGCTGTGTTATAAAGCTCCAATAAGCAATGTGTTTTAAATACTGCATTGAGTTGTGTTATAAATCTCCATGGGCAGCGTGCTTTGTTGGTTGTAAGCATCATTGAACATCGGGGATGGTGTTCCCCCAAGGAGGAGTTTGTAACAACCCCTGGTTGATTTTCTATGTAAATAAAATAAGACCAAAGTCACGAGACATACATTCCAACTGAATGGTGGGCAAAGAATTACAGTGGGCATCACTTGTGGTCAATGATGGCTATGTAAATTGGAAGAGGAAAAGAGGCAATAATTGACATTTAATTATGAAAATAAAGGAAAATAGGAGAAAATGAAGGTGAAGAGACACTAATTTGCATGCAAGGGAAATTATAAGAAAAATGAAGAAAATGAGAGATCAATGATAAAAAGGCATTAGATAAACATTTGATAGATTTTGCTAATCTTTTGTCAGTTCAATTTTGGCTCTCTCCTTTCATTCCATCTCTCATATACTCTTGCACACTTAGAACAATCTTGGAGCATGCTTGAAGCATTCTAGAATTCACTTGGATTGGGAGAAAGCAAGCAAGGAAAGCAAGGAAGCGTAAGGATACAATTGTATTAGCTTCTACAACAGGCTTAATTTGTAGGTAACATGTTGCATGTGTGATCTCGTTGCTGATTTTTGGATGCATGGTATATACATGTGATTCCTTGGTTATGTGTTGTCACTGCCATGGAGATTTGCCTTGATTGACAGTGGTTTCAACCTTGCCTTTCCATTTCCTGGATAAACATGGTGTAGTGGGTTTCCCATTTGGGTTTTTTGATTGGGTCTCTAGTTTCCTATGGTTGTGGGTTGGAACAAATTCTCTAGAGCCCTAAAACAACTTGGGTTCCCAAGAGGTTGTGGCTTGAGTTACTAGTCCCTCAAGCCTGTGGGTTGGGACAAGCACTTTAGAGCCCTAAAACAACTTGGGTTCCCAGGAGATTGTGGGTTGAGATACTAGTCCCTCGAGCCTGTGGGCTGGGACAAGCACTCTGGAGCCCTAAAACAGCTTGGGTTCCCTAGATATTGTGGGTTCAATTACTAGTTCTTGGAGCCCTGGACAACTTGGATAGAGACCAATCTGGTTGATGTTAGTGATTTCTGGACTGTATAGGTGAGATCACTATGCTTGAGGTTTGAGGTTGTTTGGCCTTTGGAAGCCCTAGTTGGTTCTATGTTGGTTTAACACTAATGATCCCACATTCATGTTTGGAATATGGCATGGGGGTGATTGGCTTAAAGAGAGATTTGGTTCA
Source organism: Pinus taeda (assembly GCA_000404065.3). Taxonomy (NCBI): domain Eukaryota; kingdom Viridiplantae; phylum Streptophyta; class Pinopsida; order Pinales; family Pinaceae; genus Pinus; species Pinus taeda. The sequence continues at coordinate 149,120 of APFE031227144.1, forward strand.
TCCCAATCTATGGCCGGGTGGTACATGAAAGTCCCTAACTTGGTTGGAATTTTCATATGTTAATATGAGTTATTTTCCTATTGTGATCTATGAGCACTTGTATTCATTATTATGGTGATCCAATGGTTGATTTGTCATAGTTTCTATTCTGATTATATGCTAGTTATATGTCTAGTTTTATGATGTGCTCTAGCTATGTGTAGAAATTTTGAATAATATGACACTTATTCACAGAGATTATCCCAATTATACACTAATTGCGGAATACATGCATAATACATAACCTCCTCTACGTTGATCATCAATTTAGCAGTATTAAAAATCATTCACATGCGCACATTGAAGCATCAATCATACATATCAACACAATATGTACCCGGGGAAAGCATAAAGCTGAAAACCCCCAACTATCTGTATATTATATTGATTGAGAACATGTAAACAATACATAGTACAATACTCCTCACAAGTACTCAGTACTATCTCCACCTGTTACACACAAACTAGCTCAGATCTGAATCAATCACTGGCTCAAATCTCCTTCGCTGCTTGCCTGCCTCCACTGCGCAATCCCGCATGAGAATGGATGAGAATAAAATGATCCAAATTCGTATATCCCTTGGATATACCACGCAATCTTCATTGGTAATACTCAATCCATTGATTGTGCAAATCTCATGCACAACTATAGTCACAACTAACAACTGTCTTTCCCTTTCACTCACCTCTAACACTTGTCTCCACTGAACTGTCCATGCACTGAGTTAACTGATGTATTCTTTAGTTGATTTATGAGTTAATAATTAGTGAATTAATTAATAATTAATTTACACCACTCATCACTAGTGTATTTGTCAGTTAGACTAAATACAACTAGTTCAACTAAGTAACACTGAACACAACTCCATCAACTCCTCAATCAACTCCACCAAACTCAATCACTTGAGTTCTAACTGAAGTCCTTTATGCAATATCTCAACTAACCCATAGGAAAAGCATATTTCCTTTTGGCAGTTGCATGTGCCACATCCGTAGCTCGAATTGAAGTGCTGCAAGAGGATAAGATAATGTTTATAGTCCAAATATTATTAAGAGCTAATAATATTCGACAATTCTATTTTTGACTGGCAGTCTAAAAATAGACTCCGTCCATATGTCTAAAAATAGAGGTCAATCTATTTTTACCAACATGACCAATCATCCATAAATAGCATCCTGCAACTCATAGACCATGATCCATATGTCTAAAAATAGACTTTGCGCCAAAAATAGCCTACGGGCACACTTAGTGAAGGCGACTTCTTTTCACTAAGCTCCATCATCTTGTTGCATTTTCAACAGAAGGAGATTTCCAAGACATTTTACTTTTGTGATGTGTTAAAATTGCATTTTAAACCAACATTAACAAATACTGTTGTAGACTATAAAGAAGAGGAACATAACAATCATCAACACATGAGAACAAAATCCATTGATAATGGAGTTCGTCAAGGAGGGACTACGTCTCCGGGCCCCGGTGCCAAGATGGTGTAGGCTGCTGCATTATGTGTTGTCAATAAAGATGATGTACACAAGGGATGATGTCTCGATCATACAAGGAATAATTCCCTCACGCAGGAGTGGCTCTAAGAGATGTTCCACAACTAGAACTCTTAATCAAAAGACTACTATCAGTGTGACATAAAAACAAGCATGGTGCGCATCCCGCCAACATGGCACAAAAGGGATGTCAAAGAAAAACACATGCATGCCAACAACAAGAGTATCCCAACAACATATACCAAGGGATATCAAAGAATAACATATAGAGTTATGACAACAAGTACATCATATAAAAATATTCCGCATAACATGAAGCAAGGAATCATGAGAACATGTAATAAACAAGATCCTGCATCAACACCAATCATGGATCTGTACATGTTGGCCGGATAAATCGTTCTTGCAGACAAGACCGATCTCCCTAGTATCAAATGATATCTAGCAACAAGAAAATCTACTTTTCTCTAAACGTGTTTCAATTCATAAATGAAAACTAAGAGGTGTAATAGACCCTACCTCAGTCCAACGCTTGTTTGTGGTAGCTTTTTTCCAACAGCTTCAAGCAGTTCCATTTTAATAACCTACATACACAAACAAACACACATCAAAGAACACCTGCATAGATAATATAATAAAACATGTTCATTATGAAGATCAAGGAGCTCATAAAATAAACCATTAGAGACAGTTCATTGAGAAAAATAAACTTGATTGTATTAACTTTATGAATAAAAGAACCTTACAACCTTTGCCTTAATGTTTCACAAGCTCTTTCCAGGGTCCAGTAGGAATCTCCTCTACTTTGACAAGCCTCACTCACTTCCCAAATGAAATGAAAGGTATGTGATCTCTCCTCTCACAAGCTCAAAAAGGAAGTCTGATTTCCAGCAGCATTTACCCTCAAGAATCTTCAGCTTTCAACCTCTCCTACAACCAGCCCAATGCCTGAATTTATAGTGCAAATGGAGGAAGTTGCAGGTCCACCATTGAAGGGATAAGTTCCTCCTTCAATGGGATAAGCACCTGATATCATGGAGTTAGCTCCCTTAGTTATGGAATGGATGAACCAAGGTGGAGCAGACTTGCCAGCGTAATATTCCTTCTAGAAGCATCCAAAAGTGACCCAAGGTGAGTTTTTAAGAGTGAACTCATGCTTTTTTAACTTTTACAGGGGTTCACACCCATCACTTAACAGACAGAGCGGTCAGGTTCGCAGGGGACATGACCATTGGGTGCGGTACCATAGGCAATGCTAGGAGAAAGTGCGAAACCAGGATTTGAGATATTTTTAAGGTCTTTCTCCCATTTTCAAAGCTTGACATGAAGAGTTGAGGCTTAAGACTTGCAAAGGAGGTATGCATGAGTAGTGATGGACTCACACGAACTATAGAAAGTCATGGTGACAATTTTTTGTGTAACAGATTGCCCCCTAAAGTGCGAAGTTTGTAATAGATGAGGATAGTTTTTGATCATCTAAGAAGAGTGAAGGACTTTATCATTTCAAGGATATTCCAGTGGATACCCCAGTCGGAACCTGTAAAAAACATTCAACACAAAATATATAAATGTGAAAATATCATCGCTGAGGTAGGCATTCCCATACTCAGATCAAAACTGACTAAGAACTATCTAAAATTGTTCTGATACAGGAATGATTTTGTATTACATCACAAGTAGAGACATATGGACACAGTATGGGTGCAGCCATCTGTTTATGAATAGTCCACTATATAATGATAACAAAATTCCTCGCGGCCTAGATGGTGGAAACTAGATCCAGGGTCTTCATTTCTACTTCCCAAACTAGTATGATTCTATCCATGTGAACGAATGTGTCGAAGTCAAACATGGTAGAAACCACTTGATTACCAGTAAATGATGTAAACTGTTAACAAGTGTGAGAGGAACCACCAGTAATGTCAATGGCCCTCAAAGTACTCAGTAAAATCCATGAGATGTGAATGAATGAATCGATGTCGAACACGTCATAGAATCCTTTGATCGAAGGTCAATGGTGCAACCTATCGTCAAAGGCGAGAAACCTACCATTGAGGCATGCAGATTCCAAGGTATCGACGATTTCTAGATCATCTTTCTAGATAATGAGTCGGAGTCGATAGAAAGCGATTTGTCATAGGCAAGCCCATAACACGAAACCATCGATCAAGTCTGAAGAAATATATTTGGCAAGGACTAACTCAGGGATGGTCAATTATGGATGACAGATATTTTGCAGGTGAATGGTTTATTTGCACAGACCTCTTGAACACATAATGACACTGTAGATGGCTTGGTGACAATTGACCCAAAGCTAATACCCGGAAACCAACTGAAGACTTTCAATGTGGCTTGATTAACTGTTAGGTAAAGGATTTCCCAATCCAAGTGAATAAAAGTGTCGTGTTCAAGAGTGATGGAAAGTTTTTTCAAACACAAAGTACAACAAACAGGTTCATTTTTCTCTCTTTTCCCCCACCATTTCTGGCAAGTACCTTTTTATTTTTGATAGGCTTGAGGAGGATAACATTTTCTTGGTTATAAGCTCATCCTTTGGATGAGTCCAACTTAGTTTAGATTCGAACCCTAAGAAGGAGTGGTTCGTTCCTGTTTGAAATTGAACAGGTCCTTTACTGTGAAATTTTAACGAGTCCAGTATAGGAGAAACTCAGTGCTTTTCTATTTTAGGGAGTCAGAAGAAAAACTTAAGAAAAATTCATGGTTGTCCTTTTTCGTAAATTTGTGCCTTGCAAACCTGAAAAAAGTATAAAATAATACTTGAGAGAACCGCTTGACCATTACGATCAAGGAGTACTTTTCGTAATTAGTAGCCTTGATCCGAAAAAGTAAAAAAGCGATCAAAGACACATCGTTTTATTACCAATATCGAACTTGAAACGTCAAAAGTTCAACAATCTTTTCATGTTTACACGGTCAGAAAATAGTTGTAAGTGGACCGTCTTTTTAATTCCGTTTTAACGAGTTCAAAAAGAGAAAAACTTGGCAATATTTTCATATTTTACGAGTCAGAAAAGAGCATAAAGAGGACTCAAAATATTTTTCGTCGAAAATGATCATTTATCCCTGAACATCCTGTTTTCTACACAAAAACTCGAATGATTACACATACCTGTTTAAAATAAGTGAAATGCATTGAAAAATTACCTTTTTAAAGTGGAAAATAAACAAATTAGAAATTTATTTATTCAAAAAACCTATAAAAGGGGCTTTCGTAAATTCATTTTCACCGTTTGACTTCAGAGTGGTAAAAAAGAGCTTTTGGGTAAGAAACTTCCTGTGGAGATTACGGAAAATCTGACCGTTGGAAACGAAAACCGCGAACTCCAGGTAATCCACAACAACTTACTCTTGCATTTCATCCATTTGAAATTTTGTTTTAGGTTTTAGAATTTGATTCTTAGAAGGAAATTTGGACAAAAAATCACCCGCAGTGGTTGAGCAGGTGCGCCATGTGGCCCCTGCGCACCCCGATTTTTTCGTGCATAGGGAAAAGTTGGGGTGCCACACCTATTCTTAAGGAAAAGTGAAAAACTACGCAGTGTCTCTAAAAGAATGGGTGCGAACCTCGTGGAACACGGATTTAAAACCCTAATTTCTTCATTTTTGCCCCACAAGTTTGAGATTGAAATGTTCTAAGCCACCTATTTTGCAATGTAGGTACACAAGATGCTTGTTTGGTGGGAAAGAGAGAACGAGGATGTTGACCAAGCCGCATTACTCCATCCGCCTTCATTACAGGCATTGAGAGCATGCAAACTATTTAAATTCTGGGCCATACCCAACATGAGGGCACAGATAGACTTTCTGCAATGGCTGGTAGACAGGTGGAGCGTTCAGGACCAGTGCTTCATTATTGGTGGCAACCGGCTCAAAATCTAGCTGGAAGACATATACTTCTTGATTGGCTTGCCCAAGAGAGGCAAGAGATTATCTCTGTTCGGATCTAGGCCAGGTGGCCAATTTGTCGCTAGTCTCCGACTAGAGTTTTGCAATGTCCAAACTGTGGACAAACGGATAGATGTTAAAACCATTTCCTGTCCTAAACTAAAAGTGATCGCATTTACTGTCACCAGACTCTGCGGGAGTGTATCATTACATTTGGCTACTGGGTCCCAAATGCGCATGGCGGTAGACTGTTACCGAGGAACCATCTTCAATTGGTGCAAAGCTGTGTTGGCCAATGTGAAGCCCCAACTGACTGGAGAAAAGAACAGGAAAATAAAGAACTTAGGTTATGGTTATTTAGTTGTGAGCTTTGGCCTAGAGAGGGTTCTGATGCTGACCCCACAACAGCTTACCATTGAGGATGGACTTCCTCGGGAGCCTAGGATTATGTGATTGGTTGCAATGATGGCCCGTCATCCTGAGGAGGGTTCTGAGGTTGTTCATTTTCCTCCAGAGTATTTCCGTTGGTTAGAGAACCAACTCTTTTGATTCAATATTTTCCATATTCTGGGATGGATTATCGTGGTGATTCCGACATGGCTCTTCCACCAGGAGAGAAATGGGATGATACAGGTAAAAATCATTTTCAACATTTTAGAGATTTTAATTATTTTTTTTGTTTTGTTTTTAAATCGTCCTAAAACTAATAGTAAAAAGTTTTTAAATGCAGATGTGGGTCCACGGCGACCAGCCACTCTCCAGCCTTATGATAGAAGATAGCCAGCTGCCGCAGCACCGACCCCTTAGGACCAATCAGCAGAGACCTTGGCTGAATTGGAGAGTCATCTAGAGCACTTGACAGCAGATATTCCGGAGACCAGCATAGATGACATTCCTCTTAGGCTACAGCACTATGTGATTGGGGTCCCAGGACCTTTTAGGAGGTTCCTTTGTAGGGTGGCCCAAGCAGTGGTGTCTTATCGTGATCATCACCAATGATAGGATGATCGCCTTGTAGACTCATTTTTGTACTTTTTTGTACTTTCAGTTTTGTTGATCATAAGGTGTTTTTCAACATATGATCGAAGACGATGTATCTTTGACACACTCCTATGTTATGCTATATCACTATTATTGGTTATATTGCAAAACATGTTATGGGATGTTTTTAAATTTACTGTTTGATTTAATGCAAATGTCTATTTAACATTCAAGAAGCAACTGCATCTGCTAATGTATTTAAATATCTTGGAATATGTTGATATTCAATGTAATCAAACTCACGTTCCAAGAGACGCACTCTAAAAAATAATCTTAATAACACTGGATTTCTAATGGCATAAACTCTATTAAGCTGTAATATAATGAGTTCAGAATCTAACCTAACAATCAAACTACGAATTCCAAATGAAATGGATTCAGATAATAGCTCAGTCACTGCACTATATTCTGCAATGTTGTTTGTTGTTTGACCGAGGCTTACCCCATGCATAGATACTAACTCGTCAAAGGACGAATAGATAACCCAAGCTGTGGAAGAGATGTTCCGTGTACTACGACAAATGCCATTAGCAAAACCGATTTATGTTTGGAGAGGCGTCGACATCTGCAATATCAAGAGTAAAATCAAGATAAGCAGGAACAATGATGAAAAACACTCTCTAAAGTAAAGCATGGATTCCTAATCTAAAAACACATCAAATTTAGAAAGAAACTAGTCTAAAAATCTCCACACTAATATTTTAAGCATAATATCGCTTTAGATAAAGCCCGTTCCTAGGTTTATCTAAAGAGACACCGTCAAAATCTTCTAATTCATAGGCCCCTTTTTCCAGCTTTCGCTTAACAATATACGAACCATGCCACATGGGTACAAATTTTCCAGCCCCTAGCTTATCATTTGCTTGATCGTAAAGTAAGACTAGGTCTCCTTCCGAAAGATTGTGGAGTGTAATATTCCGATCATACTGAGCTTTAATACTTTTGGCATGAATTTCGATATCTAATGCAGCATCACGTCGATTCTCATCTAAATGAGCTAAGTATAATAAACGTTTTTCCTCTTTGGAAGTGGCTGGTAATAATTGCACGACAATTTGTAATGACGGGATTTCACATTCAATGGGTAGTACTGCCTCTAAACCGTAAACCAGTTGAAAGGGAGTAAAACTTGTCGATTTTTTGACTGAGGTTCGGTATGCCCAAAGCACTGAAAATAACATGTTATGCCAATTCGACCTATGAATCCCAATGATTTGTTGGATCATTGTGACTAGAACTTTGTTGATTGCTTCAACCAAACCATTTGCCTGTGGATAATATGGAGTGTAACTATCGTGGCGCAGGCCAAGCTGATCTGTAAGTTCAGTCATCATGATGTTGCGAAAATGACTCCCATGGTCAGTGATAATCGCTTGAGGAACACCAAACCTAATAATTATGTGATTGAAAATGAATATTGTAGCAGTTTTGTCGTCTGCCGAAAATGTAGGCATCGCCTCGACCCACTTGGTAAAATAATCTACCTCAAGGATGATATATGCATGCCCCCCAGCCGAGTGAGGGTTACATGTAATAAAATCGATACCCCATTTTGTGAATGGACCAACAACAATTATAGGGTGGAGAGGAGCAGGTGGAGCGCGCATATTACGATAAAAATTTTGGCAATTGTGGCATTTCCGGACCGCAGTGATACAATATTTGAATAACGACGGCCAGAAATAGCCAACGCGCAAGATATTTTGGGTTGTGGCATACCCAGACATATGACCGCCACACGCTCCAGAGTGGCAGTCATTAAGAACATTTTCAGCGTCTTCATGAGTTAGACAACGTCGGAAAATAGAATCCGCCCCACGATGATAAAGAGTATCTCCAATAATAGCATAAGGTTGGGATTGGAAACGTATTTTCCTACGTTGAGATCGTGAAATGTTTGGCCGAAAAGATTGGGTTTGGAGATAAACAATGATATATCCATACCATGGATAAACAGTGCTGATAAGGAACAAGGATTCATCCGCAATGGGTTCTTCTGCCACATGTTCGGTATTAGCACGAGGGAAGTCACACATCAATTCTGCAAAAACCAAAGACTCCTTTGACTTGGCCTTTTCAAATTCCAATTCAAATTCCTGCAGGATGACAATCCATTTGGAATACTTGCCCCCTAGCAATTGTTTAGTCAAAATGTACGCCATAGGGTTACAGTCAGAAAGTATTGTGGTTTTGCGTAGTAAAATATAATGACGAAATCGTTGAACAACGTGAACTGCTGCCAAGGCCAGTTTCTCCACATGTGAATATTTTAACTCATTCGGAGTTAGAGTTCGACTAAGATAATAGATCACATGTTCACTCTTGAATGCATCTTGTTGAACTAAAACCATCCCAATTGTTGAACAGGTAAATCCCCTCTGCGGACAGAGGCGATCCCACTAGCCCAAAATGGGTCTAGCAATAATCAATCAATGCTACTCTGCAAGTTCCTTGTTGCAATTAACAAGTGGGTAATGAGCACCTACTTGGATTCCAGCGCTATTTGTTTGATGAAGAGATGCTGCTGTCACTCCTTCGCTCTGATCGGTCACGATCCTCCACTATCCTCGCAGATGGACACCTGCACATGTAAAGAGAGAACAAACACAAGCGTGAAATCTAGTAAAAGCAACCATACATCAGTCAGAAAAGATGTAATTCACATTAACCATCATGAGACAAATGAGAATGGAACCATAACAGTAGTCATCTATTAATGAATAATAGGCAGAGAAAGATACAACCAAGGTTCTGACGTTGAACCTATTCTCTGGCTGGGCGAACAGCTATGTATGCCTTGCAATAGACCTTCTCTCTCTCAGGATTCTGGCAGCATAAACTCCCTATGCTTCAAGACTCTTACTATCACTCCAGACAAGCATAATCACAACTAGCATTACTATAGAACTCTTAGAACTCCTGCACTCCCCAACCACCTGTCTAATGCATGAGGACAAACTTTTATAAATGGAGAAGGGAGGAAGATTCAATGCACCAGGACGCCCATTCTGGATTGACATTATCTCCGAAAAGCTACTGAGGATAGATGTCAAGGATAGATGATGACTCTCGACCTCTATCAGATGGATTTTTCCCTCAAAAGACTTCATGATCTGAAAGGAAAAAACATATGGGCGCGCATTTGCCAAAAATCATTACCAAACTTAGTTGGCGCGAGTGTTGTTCTAGGACAAAGTGCCAATGGGCGCGCCCCTTTTTGAGGATCTCAGTGATTGGCGTGGATAAGACACTGTGTACCTGCGCCAATGGAAAA
>APFE031227144.1:167482-189926 GCA_000404065.3 Pinus taeda
TTGAATGGTTTGTAGGTGTTGGCTTACTCACCATTCATAGCGTAGGCCCTCCTTCTAGCGCCAGAAATGTTGAGGCCTTGGAAATCGTTGCCACAACATCGGGGATAACCACCCGGTCCGGACCTTGGTACAGCTCCTTTTCCGTTTGGAATGGTGGCTCCCACTGGAGATAACGGGACCAGTGTCCCGATAATAAAATAAAAGGGATGGATTGGTGATGAATATATTGCTTGAATGATAGGCGAATGACTTATTCTATTGACAAAAGTAGGAAAACTAATACTAATCCCCGGAACAACTTATTCATTCAGAATGTAGCGCTAAATAATCTTTATCTATTTATCAGGCATATAGATGACTCTGCGAAATAAATAAAGGATGTTCAATCATTCAAAGATTGCTTCACATGAATAGTCACAATGAAACGATACATACAGATTACTACATTCACTGTTCATATCATCGATACATATATACATCTGAAAGAAGAGCATACGATAAACAACCAATAGTGGAATGCATAAAGAATGCTATGGAAAACACACACACACACACAGATCTATTAGATAATATAAATTATATATATATATATATATAATATATATTATATATAATTAATATATAATATTATATAATAATATATAATATATATAAGCGATAATAGCAAGAGCGATTTCAATAACAATTCATATAACGAAAAAGAATACATACACAGATAATAGTACCATGTGAGCTGTAGGTCGATCCGAAATATCAATCGCTATTAAAAATTCCTTCTTCAACACAGAAATGCTTTCAAACAATAACAATAGTGCACATTTGCAAAAAAGCCTTCCTCATCAAATTCGGAATAATTGGTCAAGTTTCATAAAAGAATATCCCTGAAGTACAATAGTGCAGCTTCAGGGTTTAAGTCATATACAAAACTTTTACGACCCTTTCTAAATGCATGAAAGGGTCTTTAAATACTACTAAACTAAAAAGATCTATGAAACACAATCCTACTAAATTGGTATCAGTAAATCTGGTCTACTTCTTAGGGGCGATCTGGCAGTCGGTGAAATGAGTCATGCCTCAGGTTGCTTGCCCTTAAACCTTAGCTGACTTATCGCGAGCATTGGTTCTACTTCTGGTGGTTTGTTGAGGCGTGAACTGAATTGGGCGGCAAAGGTGGCATCCTGGATGTCAGGTATCATATAACTGACAGCATCGGTCAGGCACTTCAAGACGACTCTTTGGCTGTATGGTTTGATTAAAAAGAACCAATATGCATCCCATGTCAGACTGTTGACTCCAGCGATCAATCTTGTGTTTTTCTCCAAGTCCGGATAGCATGAATGCTCCAATATATTTGCTGTTGTTAATTGACCTGGAGTACATTGGGAAATTGTGTTAGATAAATACAATGTATTATTTACTAATTCAATTAAATTTCCACTGATTGTCCTGCATCTGGAAGTCGCTCTTTCTGCTTTCATCAGTTGTGATTGCCACTCTGTGAACAATATTTCTTTATGCGATTCTAGAATTCTTGGTAGATTGGCTGCTCGACCTATATCTGAATCTTGCCATTCTATAAAGTTTGTCAGTGTTTCTTTTGCCTGATCCAAGTCGGCCCTTGCTTTTTCTACCTTTTCGCTTATAGACACTGACAATTCGCACAATGGTTCTGCTCGTATGAGATGTTGACATAACAACTTAACCTAATTAATCAATCCTTTATTTCGCTGGAGCGCTTCTGCTTTAAATTCATCTATCTTAGGGAGATTTTTCATTTGCTCAATTTGAGTGCTCAATTGAGCGATTTGTTCGTCTTTTGCTTTTATTGCTCCCTCAGTCGATATTCTTAACTGCTCCAGTGCCTCTGCTAGCTCCTTCTGCCTTTGCACCGCACCTTCATCTATCCTCTGTTTTTGCTCTTGTAATTGCTTGACTAGCTGGTTATTGTTCTCTTGCTGTGCTAGCAATTCTTTTTCGGCCTGCTCTGCTCTCTGCTGGACTTCTGATAATCTCGCCTGTGGAGAAGAGATATCCTGATCCTTTGCTTTTAACAAATTGCTCACCTCCGTTGCTTTATCAATAGTCGCCGCCGAATATGCTCCGGCAAACTGTGATAGCCTGGTTAAGTCATCGGAGGGGTTGAATTTCTCTTTCCATACCACGTTGCCCTTTACTGCTGATTCAGGGAGTGGGGAAGATTGATCAATTCTTCTCCTTTTCCTCTGTCGCTTTACGACGGCTTTGTGCTTGGGGCTGTAAAATATATCTAGAGGGGGGATTTCTTCAATTTGCAAAACGATCTCCCCCGTCGGATCTTTAGGAATTATCTCTAATCTTTTTGTTTTGGGTATGTCGCTGGTTTCACCTGAAACCGGTTTCGATGTCGCTTCCTGTGTATTGCCTTCCTTTGAACCCTCGTCATGTTTTGAGCACTCTAAGTTATTGATGATTGTACTGAATTGATTCCATTGTTGGAGCAAATTCGGATCAACTAATGGATCTTGGTTACCTTTAGAGCTACTCTCCTCTTGGTTCTTTGCTTGGGTTTCTTTTTGTTGGTGTGCATTTTCCTGAGTTGGCTCCTGCCTTTGGCTATGCGTCTCCTCCTGCTGTGTTGATGTAGTAGGAGGTGGTGTATTATGTCGCTGTTCAGACTCGCTTGACCTGGCGGCTGTCGGCACAGTTGCTAACAGGTCTAGAGGCAGAGTTTGCAACCTCTGTTCTCTGATTTTGTTAAACTCAACTAGCCCTTCATCGTTATAAACATTTCGGGCAAGCGAATTGACTTGATACAATGATTCGGCTGATATGAACAAGTCTTCGAATTTGTCTTCTTTGTGCTCGACCTTGGCCAATTTGGCCTCGTCGAGCGCATTATAAGCGATTTTTCTTGGATAGTACTGCCTCCTTGGCAGGGTAGCCAGAGTGAGAAAATTCATTTTTCCGGCTTCTTTCTCTGCATGCTTGATGTCATGCAGTGTATACATTCCAATTCTCAGTGGAAAAGAAGGCCAAACATGTTTTTTAGCTCTTTTCAAGGTTTGGGTAACCCCTTCAGTGCTGATTTGATAGGCTACCTCCCTGGCAAGTAACTTATCAGGGATGTAGAGTGGTAACACATGTGGTTTAGCCTGGCTGCCAAAACCTCTGATATAAGTGAATTTCTCCTCCCCAAACCAACTCGCTACTGTAGTCAAATCTACAGCTGCTTGCTCGGACATTTTAGGGGCAGGCTTATTAAAAATTAAATAATGAATTGGTAACATAAAACCGTTGCAGATTTGGTACATGTGGTGCTTGTAACTAGTCTTCCAAAATTTACGATGGTATATGTGAATGGGTGTGGGGTCTTGCGACGTCCATCTCCATCCCAGCACAGAAAATTCAGAATTAAAACACAACACATCCATAATATATGCGCTATAGTAAAATGGCGGAATAACCCTTTCTGTGACACGATAGTCAGACCTGAAGTCAAGAATGGCCTTGGCTAACTTGTCGGACAATATATCCGCCCAATCCATGATTTCCCCACTACATGCTGCCTCTATTAGGGGAACCATTTCTATGGTGATATTAGCAGAGTCATGCATTCCCCATAGCCTAAACATCAAAACTCCAGCATAACAATAAGGTGAACACAGGGATTCAACTGAGTACTTACCCGAGGTCTCGTGCTTGTGTTTTGCTGGATTATGTCTCCAGTCTCGAATAGGTTCAGATTCGGTCTCGTTTTCTTCTCGAAACTTCTCCAAAAACGCAGCATTATACTTCTTCTCTTCTCGTGGCAGGTGATACATTAGCCATAGGTCTTCGGCTTGAAACGAGCTGAAAACTCTCCCATTCGTAGATTCAAACAGTCTGTCAACAATTGGGAGTTCTTGGAGCGCCCACCTTACCACATCTGTGTAAGGAAGAACCTATTCCCGGGCCGCTATTCTGTGTAGGAAGGAATTAGCCAAGTCTTTTAGATTGGCGTCGGACTTGCTGGTATTGTCGCATAAAATCTCCACTTCGGTCACCATTGGCCCTTCGGCCTCAATCAAATTATAGATCCCCTGCCAAGTGGTCTTGGGGAGTCCTAAGCATGTTGTGTTTGATATTAGTCCTTTGTTCTTCCCAGTTGGATCAGCGACAGTTAGCCCTATGGCTGGCGGAGCAGTAGGCATTGTAGTCTTCTTGGATTTCTTTCCCATTTCTCTTTCTTCTGTTTCCGTGAAAGAATTCTGCGCAGAGTGAAAGATAAGCACAACACATGCAACAATAGCATCAATCAAACAGAATGAAGTACATATATATCTTGGCACATTCACAGTAATTAATTGACTTAAGGTGGCCTTAGGAACAAATACGTGGATGGCCTCAAGCCTGTTTTCTTATTAAATGATCATTACGGCCTGTCAGTCTTATTAATTACAATTGCTTCGATTAATGGATAAATGATTTATTTGAAGCATGTTGAGGGCTATTTGGCGGTTTGAACACGGATGAGCGGCTTTTCCAAAGGATATGGCCTTAATTACGAATAAATCAAATCAAACTGCCTTTATGACTGTTACCTTGAGAAATGTGCGATTTACCTTTTGTGAAATCGGGCATCGGGGAAATGTTTGAATTATTGCATTGGTTTTGCTTGGAATCCCCGATCACCGATATCCGATATCTCATCGCATCGGGTATCACTGGTAGTACCGCTTAGGATGAGGGCATGGTGAATCACCGATTGCCGATAGCGATATCGCATCGCATCGGACGAGGAAAAGCTTTGTTGCGCTTTAGATGTAATCGCCGATTGCCGATTGCCGATTTTGCATCGCATGGTAGCAAAGATCATTAATTGTGTCATTTTATGCTTTGCCGATATTCGATAGCGATTTCGCATCGGCGAAAACCAATATGTCCCTTACATTATATTTTCTTTGTCATTGCGATATGCGATCTTGCGATCGCTTTATCGCAATGACGAAAGTAAATCGTTTTATATCAGGGTTTTTTTGAATGGTTTTATTAAAAAGCCTCTTTGCGAAATAGAACCTTAAATTGATACCAATTTGAAAACAAAAATTAAAAAAAGGGACCCATTTCACATTATAATTTTTTGGAATTTTAGTGATATGAAATGGGGGGTTGTTGTAGGGCACAACAGGTCTGCATTGGGTGGCTCACCCCATGTCTTTTGTACCAACCGAACCACATTAATCATGGGCGCACTAAGTTTGGTGGTTATGTATTAATGTTTTGGGGCCACCCCATTGGGGGCCAGCCACGTGGGCCAGGCGGGTTCGACCCCCGCTGGTCCCGTACTAAGTTCTGTTGCGGTCATATTTTAATGTGAGTGTGTGGGCCAGGTCCAGAGGAGGTGGCCCGTGCCCGCCCCATACAGTTATGGTATTAAACATAAAGAAGGGTGTGGTTGGAGGGTCTGGCGGGGTCATGGCCACCGACCCATATTTAAATATTGATTCGGTTTTATGGTTGGGGTTAGGCCGGCGGGGTTCATGGCCCTTCGGCCTTTTTAATAAAATTTTTGTTATGTAGTGTTTTTTTTTTGGGTGGTGGGGGTGGTGGCCGGCCACCTCATATATATATATATATATTTTTGATATTTAAAGAAATAGAGGTGCTTCTCAAATCTTTAGAAAATAAGGGTTATTGGGAAAATTAACGAGGCCGCAATTTCGACTAATTTTAGGGGCTAGGTTTCATGCCTCGGGGTCGGTCAAATTGTATGACACTTAAACCTGGCCCACAACGCAACTTTGACCAAAAGTTTGACTGGCTCGTTCTCCCTCATACAAGCTCAGATTGACGAATCGTTCGCAGCTCCATGATCAGGATGACGAGTTCTATACTTTGGTCTTGGGTCGACATCATTATGAACACTTTGATTTTTGAGCATTCATAAACCCTCTTTGTCTTGTGTGTCTCTGTAGCCACCTGGATCAAGGGACATGATGTATGAGTGGCTGACATGTCTCCTGAGGGTTCTGTTGCTGATGTGGATAGGTTGGTTGATGTGTTTCGTCGATTCCACTTCCTTAAGGTCACATAGGAGGTCGAATCGAATCATAGTATACTCTCATTACATGTTTACCCCGGTTCATTGGTTGCTTAAGTAGATGTGTGAGGAGGGTGTTACAATGGCCTTATTTATGTATGAATTGATATGCTTGTGAAGATTATATCATGCTAATCTGGACTGATTTGTGTAAATGTGATAGCGTCCCTTGAACTTCATTAAGGTATGATTTTGATTATGTATCTATTTGGTTTATATGACATGACATGTTTGCAGGAGATAGAAGATATAGATGAAGAGCAAAATGGTGGACTACAGTTCACATGATTCCCCTTACATGCTTGATTTAAATTCAATGGAATGGGACAAGTGAATTGAGTAGCAAGGAGAAGAGTATTGTCCAAATATAAAAGATACACTAAGAGGTTTGAATGTAGAAATCAGAAGTTGTAAGGAAGATAATAACAAGTTGATTGAGGTAGAAGAAAGGCTTGCCAAAGCTCAAGAAAAGGAAGCAGAGGTTAATGCAGTTATCTTTCAGAGCCTTTCAGATTTGCAAAAGCAGGGACAACTAAGGACGAGTCATAGGTAGGAGGGAAAGACAAATGGGGCATATGGTAGTAGGTCTCGATCTTGATACAAGTTGTACAAAGATGATATAGTCAAAGGTGGCAAACCTTTGGATACACTTGAGAGGTGGGCTAACACTCATGGATTTATTCTAGTTCTGGTTCTGAGAGATATCATCATCATTACTGCCAAAATCCTTATATAAGGAGTGAGAAACAGTATTTTCCATAGGAGTTCAAGAAATCCAAGCCTCCTACTTTTGATGAGGATGTGAAGAAACCAAGAGATGAAGAAGCCTAACTACTTGGGATGAAGAAATTCTTTGGATTGCATTCTTATTCAAACAATATAAAAGCCAAGATAACAATCTCTAGTCTCAAAGGAAAAGTAGATATCTGGTGGGAAGATGTGAAACCTGTTAGAGGCTTCAGGGTAGAGGAGTTGAGTTGGCATGAGTTTAAAAGACTCTTCAGGAAGAATTACTTATCTAAGAGATACTATGGTGGAAAGGCCACATAATTCTATGAGTTGAAGATGGGTTCCATGACAGATGAAGAGTACACGACTAAGTTTCTGGAGTTGTTGAGATATGTGCCCTACCACAAGGATTAGAAGACAAAGGTCCAAAGGTTTGTCAGAGCGTTTCCTTTAGCATTTAAAGATTAGATTGAGTATGATGATCCTCAATCATTGGAGGAGTTCATCAAGAAGCTAAAGCATTGTTATGAAAAGTCTAAGCGCAAGTCTAAGCCCAAGCGAGATTAGAAAGGTAATGAGAAGATTAAAGGAAAGTGGGCTAAAAAGTGAGGAAGACCTCAGGATGCTAGTGACAAGGAGAATGTAGCGTTGCACAACAAGTTCAATGTAGTTAACAAAGGACATGGATTTGTGCCTAAAGAGAAAAATAAGGGCGATGGTAGAAAGCCTTTAAGTTGTTGAACTTGTGGTGGAAAACATCGTAGGAGTGAGTGCCCATTGCACCAGGGTGATAGACCTCAGTTTAACAGTTCTCAGGAGGCACAGATAGTTGGAAATGTTTGGCAGGGTATTCCTTGGATTTATACAGTAGTGGGTAATAGGTAGGATAATCATCAAGAATCCATTATTGAGATGGAATATAAGCTTTGTGATCAAGTTGTTTCCATTTTGATTGATCATGGATCTAATTATAGTTATATCAGTCCTGGTCTGGTGGATAAGTGTTGGTTAAATAAATAAGTGCATTCAGAATCTTGGTTGGTGCAATTGGCTATAGGGACCAAGAGAAGAATTCATCATTGGGTGAGATCTTGTGCATTTGGGTTGAAAGGTATGCCTACATCAACACATCTAAACGTGCTTCCATTGGGCTCATACAATATACTTTTTGGCATGGATTGGTTGTAAATTCACAAGACTAAGGTGGACTACTATGATAAGGCTATTAAGTGTCTAGATGATGATGGAGAAAGGAGAGCCTTGTAGGCAAAGAAGAAGCTTACTTCAGTGAGATCGATTACAAATTTGTAGGAAAAGAACAGTTGCCGGAAGGGATGTGTATTGTTTGTAGTGAATATTTCCAATGAAAAATGGAAGGATGTTGAGGATGGGGAAGTCCTAAAGAGGAATCCTATTTTGCAGCAATTTTAGGATGTGTTTTGTGCATAGATTTCAAAGTTGCCTCCTTATATAGAGGTGGACTTTTCTATTGAGTTGATGTTGGGAGCAACACCAACATCTAAGGCACCATACAGGATGAGCACTCTAGAGTTGCTAGAATTGAAGTTTCATCTTAAGGAGATGCTTGATAAAGCATACATAAGGCAAAGTGTGTCACCTTAGTGTGCACCAATATTGTCTGTAAAGAATAAGGACAATACTCTCAGGTTGTGTATTGATTACATGTAGTTGAATAAAGTGACTATCAAGAACATGTATCCTTTGTCCCGGATTGATGGTTTGTTTTATTAGGTGAAGGGAGCAACAATATTCTCAAAGGTTGATCTGAGATCAGGATATCATCAGGTGTGCATCAAAGAAGAAGACATATACAAGTCTACATTCTGTACAAGGTATGTACATTATGAGTTTGTGGTGGCTCCTTTTGGTATTACTAATGCTCCAACCACTTTCATGTGTTTAATGAACAATGTGTTGCGTCCCTACTTGGACAGGTTTGTGATAGTGTTTATTGATGATATATTTATATACTCCAAGAATGAGGAAGAGCATGTAGAGCACCTAGCAACAGTATTGAGATTGTTGAAAAAGCATCAATTGTATGCCAAGCTCAATAAGTGTAGTTTCTTTCAGTCTAAGATTCAATACTTGGGACATGTTGTTTCCTAAGAGGGGATATCAATGGACCCAGAAAACATTAAATTTATCATGGAGTGGCCAACTCCTAAGAATGTGGATGAAATCAGATCATTCATGGGACTAGCATATTATTACATGCGATTCATGAGGAACTTCTCATGGATTGGTTATCCTATCACATCCTTGTAGAGGAAATGGAAGAAGTTTGAATTCACTGAGGAGTGTGCAACTAGTTTTGATAAGTTCAATTGAAGAATTTTCTTACAAATGCTTCAGTTTTAAAGATTGTATATCCAGATAAGGAGTTTGTGGTTTGTACAGATGCTTGCAAGGAAGGACTTGGTAGAGTCCCGACGTAGGAAGGGTAGGTGTTATGCTATGAATCAAGGAAGCTGGATGAGCATAAGAGGAACTACATGACTCGTGATCTTGAGTTGGTAGCTAACATTCATGGATTGAAGATTTGGAAACATTATCTTCTTGGGAGGAGATTCATCTTGATGAGTGATCATAACGGGTTGAGGTACTTGTTTAACCAACCCAATCTGAATGCTAAGAAAGCTAGATGGTTGGCTACCCTTGATGAGTTTTAATTTGAGATTAGATACATTAAGGGCAAGGAGAACAGGGTTGCAGATGCTCTAAGTAGGAGAGTTCAGGTGAATCAATTTTCAACTGTGAATAGTGTAGGGCAGCATGATGATAGGTACCAATAGTTGAAGCAAAAATTGCAGCAGCAAGGTGAAGGTAATAGGGATGAGGAGTATCACCTCACGATAGATGGCTTGGTCAGATTCAGGAAAAAGATTTATGTGCCAAATAACAATGAGCTCAAGAATCTTATCTTGAGAGAGTTTCGTGTCAAGCCATATTAAGGCCACTGAGGATATGAGAAGACTTTGACAACTGTTAAGAAGTTATATCATTGGCTAAACTTGAATAAAGAGGTGGATGAGTTTGTTGAGAAGCATTTGGACTGTCAGTAGGTGAAAGCAGAGTATAAGCACTTAGCTGGCTTGTGACAACCTATTCCGATTCCACAATGGAAATGGGAGGTCATTTCCATGGACTTCATTACATGTTTGTTGAGGACATCGAGACAACATGATTCCGTCATGGTTGTGGTTGACAGGTTGAGCAAGGTAGATCATATCTTCATCAGGGAGATAGTGATATTGCATGGTGTTCCTTGGAATATTATATCAGATAGAGATGCCGAGTTCACTTCCAGGTTTTGGAAGGAGTTTTTTATAGGCTTAGGAATAGGGTTAGCTTTCAGTAAAACTTATTGTCTGCAGAAAAATGGGTAGACATAGAGGGTTAACAAGATTCTTGAGGATATGTTGAGGATGCATGTCATGCATCAACAAAAGAATTGGGAGGAGTATCTTCCACTAGTGGAGTTTTCATATAATAATGGTTATCAAGAGTCCTTGACGATGAGTCTATTTGAGACTCTTTATGGGTGGAGTTGCAATACTCATATCAGCTGGAGTGATCTAGTGAACGGGATGTTGATTGGACCAGATATGTTGGCTGAGATAGAGTAGTAGATGTAGGTTATCAGAAGGAATTTGAAGGCAACATAGGACATGAAGAAGAGTTATGCAGACTAGCATAGATCATTCAAGGAGTTTCAAATTGGGGAGCATGTGTACTTGCACATCAAGCCCAAGAGGAGCTCCTTGAGGATTGGATCATGTGCCAAGTTCGCACCTCAATGTTGTGGGCCTTTTTCAAATCCTTGAGAGGATTGGACCATTGGCCTACAAACTTGCACTGCCACAAATAGTGTAATTCCATGATGTTTTACATGTTTCATTGTTTAAGAAGTATGTCAAGCATGTTGATCATGTGATTGATTGATATATATTGTAACTGGAACAAAGGGAGAATTCCAACTTGAACCTTAGTGCATTTTGTAGTGGAAACAACTCATGCTCCCAAACCGAGCAATAAAGAAAGTTAAAGTGCAGTGGAAGCACTTTGGGCCCGATGAAGCTACATGGGAGATGGCTGATCAGATGTGGGATTTGTATCCTTCTTTATTTGTTGGTTGAGTAGATTTGTTTGGTTTATATTTATATGCACATGTGCATTGTAAATAGTACAATGAGATTTGTTATAAAGCTCCAATAAGCAGTATATTCTAAATACTGCATCAAATTGTGTTATAAAACTCCAATAAGTAGTATGGTGTTCATGGTTTCAACAGTTTGATATGATGTAAATGCTACATCAATTTGTGTTATAAATATCCAAGGGAAATATGTTTTTTGGTTATAAGCATCATTGAACACCGAGGATGGTGTTCCCCTTAGGGAGAGGGGCTTGTAACAACCCCTGACTGATTTTCCATGTAAATAAAATAAGACCAAGGTCATGGGACACATATTCCAATCTAAATGGTGGGAAAAAAATTATAGTGGGTGTCACTTGTGGTGAATAATATCTATGGAAATTGACAAAGGCAAAGAGGTAATAATTGGCATTTAATTATGAAAATAAAGGAAAATAGAAGAAAAGGAAGGCGAAGAGACACAATTTTGCATGCAAGAAAAATTAGAGGAAAAAGGAAGAAAATGAGATATCAATGATAAAAAGGCATCAAAGAAACAATTGAAGGATTTTTCTCAACTTTTTTCTATTCAGTTTTGGCTCTCTCCTTTCATTCTCTCTCTCATATACTCTTGCAAAATTCTAACAATCTTGGAGCATTCTAGCATTTACTTGGATTTGGATAAAGCAAGCAAGGAAAGAAAGGAAGCACAAGGAGACAGTTGGATCAATTGCTACAACATGCTTACTTTGTAGATAATAGGTTTCATGTGTGATCACCTTTCTGATTTTTGGATGCATGGTATATGCATGTGATTCCTTGGTTATGTGTTGTCATTCACATGGATATTTGCATGGATTGACAGTGGTTTCAACCTTGTCTTGCCATTTATTGGATAACCATGGTGTAGTGGGTTCTCCATTTTGGTTTTCTGATTGGTTCTCTAGTTTCTTATGGCTGTGGTTTGGAACAAATTCTTTGGAGCCCCGAAACAGCTTGGGTTCCCCTGAGGCTGTGAGTTGAGTTACTAGTCCTTGAAGCCTGTGGGTTGGGACAAATTCTCTAGAGCCTTGAAACAACTTGGGTTCCCTGGAGGTTGTGGATTGAGTTACTAGTTCTTGTAGCCATAGACATCTTGGATAAATTCCAATTTGGTTGTTGTTAGTGATTTTTAGACCATATAGGTGAGATCACTATGCTTGAGGGTTGAGGTGGTTTGGCCTCGGAAGCCCTGGTTGGTTCTATGTTGGTTTAAGCCTTATGATCCCACATTCATGCTTGGAATATGGTACAGGGGTGATTGGATGAAAGAGAGATTTGGTTCAGCCCAATCTATGGTCAGGTGGTACGTGGAAGTCCCTGACTTGGTTGGAATTTTCATATGTTAATACAAGTTATTTTCCTATTGTGATCTATAAGCACTTGTATTTATTATTATGGTGATTTTCTGGCTTATTTGTCATAGTTTCTATTCTAGTTATATGTTCATTATATGCCTGGTTTTATGATGTGCTCTAGTTATGAATCTTGTTCATCATTTGATAAGTTATTGGATGGTTGATAAATGCATGCGTTAACAAGTGTTATTGCAGCTAGCTAGAGAGGGCATAAAGCCTTCTTGGTGATTTCTAGATGAATTTTAGAAGTTTATGATAAGATATGCATTCATGACATGTAGCTTATATGTTTGTCTTATGTTTGACGAAATGTCTATTTTGCATTACACATGTATTGGTTAAGATATTGCTCAAGCTTTTATTGTTCAACATTATTATCATCATTGTCATGATTCTGGCAAGTTACAAGCAATTATGGGTAGTGCTCTTGATGCTAGCCTGAGAAGCTATCATAGATCTCGTGACCGCATGCTCCGAACTAAGGAATTTGGGTCTTAACTGCATACATGCAGGCTTATGGGTGCGGATGGAGCCTCATAACCACATGCACAATGTGTCAAGGGTGCGATTAGGGTGTAAACCTAGTGAAAAAAAAGTTCCAACTTAGGGATTGATCACATGGGATGGTTGGTAGGCTCCTGAGTGATCTAAAGTCTTTGAGGGATGTCAATTTATTTCCAGTTTGTAAGCCCCACTTTCATAACTGGAACTTGGAGGTCAGGTCATAACATAGGGACATTCAACTAATATTTACCTTGGAGAGCTTGTAAAAGTGGGTAAATGTGGGGTGGGGCATTACAACAACATAGTTGAGTCAATACAAAACCTTTGAACTTGATATTAGTTATGAATGATATTTATATTTTTATTAGTTATTTTTTTTTCTCTTTATTATAAGTTAGCATACAATGGGTACTTTATCCAGGTGGATATTGGTGGCCACCCACCTCTTCCATTGACTCAATCGTTCTCTATCTTCTTGGAAATTTTCCTATGGTTTTTTAATTCCCAAACTTGTGTGGTTGTTTTGAGGCCCTAAGAAATGTTTTTTTGCCATTCAAGGGGCGTGGACTTGCTTGACCCTAGATACAATTGTAATCCTCAAATATTTCTTTCTAGCGAGCTATTATGCACCCAAAACAGAGATTGTATACAAAAATTTTGCCCACGGGAAGTTGATGTACCAACTAAACACCTTGGAGTTGGTAAACCTTTTGGCACTTCATCTTATAGTGTTAGGGTTTTGGACCCTTTGGGTTTTTTTCTTTCTTTATGTTAAAATGTCATTCTTTCAGCCTCTTGTGATAGCTTTTGTGAATGAGTGTAGCTGCCATATCTCTCTCTCTTTAGAGATAAGCTACCACCGCTCTAGCCAGTTTGCGTTCTACATTATTTTGCTATTTTTTTTTTACTAATAGAAGTTGGGTTTTCATTATATTATTGTGCTCTCTATTATATTTTTTCATGTGTGTGTTCAATTTCCTTTCCCATCTTTCATTTAATTCTTTAATTTCATATTTCATGTAGATCCAAATGAACTATCTTACCCTAGGGTTTGAGATAAAGGGTTTCAATTTTTTTGAATGATTAGGGAAAAGAAAAGCCCATCTCTATTCGTCAAGTAATTGGAAGAAGGCTTTAGCTCAACATAAGGCAATGAAGCAAATGCCAAATAAATTAACATAGCACATTAACATTTATTCCATGAAACACAATACCAAGATAAAGAAAATAAATTGACTTACTTCACCACACCTCAAAGATCCACCATAAGCATCCATGAAAAAAGATCACATCGCATTCCAATTCCAACCAAGGAAAGTAACTCAAATTATCAATCCATATACAAATTACAAGGGAAAAAAATTGTAAAAATTTCAAACCTCTAAGGGATTTCTCCCCCACACCCACCTTTCCCAAATGATAGGAAGAACACCTCTATTTAGAGGAGGTGCTCAACTTCTCTCAAATTAGAATACTATTTTTCTACACTAAAATCTCATATTTTAGTACAAGGCGAGGCAAAAGGTCCTCTTCAACAATCAATTAATCAAAATTACATAAATTCATTGGCACTTGTGTTGCCTATTCAAAATCTAGGCAGAAAAATCCTCAATAGTGACCCATTACCATAAAGAAGGGGCAAATAAGGGGTATTGGTGTAGCATCTAGCCTCCAAATGCATTTATTATTCAAGTAGTCTTCAAACCTACCATCTAGAAGCTTGTAGATTCCTCCAAATGTGGGTGCTCAAGTTAAATAATGCCTGAAACATCACCCAAGTGGGGTTGCCTTATCATAGAGTTTCCCCCTCAAATAATATGTCTCTCACACAAACTGTGCAAATGAAAGGTTAAACTCATAAGTCCTCTTTAATGATGAAATTAAGGGTTCCCAAGCCACACCCAACCTATAAAAGTTATCTAAATCAATAAGGTATGCTAGCAATACCTCTATCCTTCATTCACATGTGGATATGTGGACCACAATGTTGCACCTAAACCCCTTCATCACATAAAAGTCAATCCTCTCTTATTGGTGTAAGAAATTGGACCCTTAAGGTCTCCCTAAGCACACATGTCAACCAACTAAACCCTCTAAAAGTCATTATCATCACCATGCCTTCATAGGTTGGCTCTAAATCAAAAGAACTTACCAATGCTCCACATATATACAATTAAAGCAGATTTTCATTGACCCCAACCAACAATATCATATTTGAAATACATCTTAGGTCAGTTCCAAATTGATCACCAGTCAGCTCAAGCATCACTTATTTATGTGTTATAATATGTATGTGTGTGTGACCTCCTTTGTACATGAATTAGGCATACAAGATACACTTGCTTTGATTTTAGGGTTGCAAGCTACATTACAGGTTTGATATAGTGGACAAAAAATAACAAATGAAACCCCAAACAACCTTTTATCATCCAAAATGAGGGTATTTCATGCCCATAATAGCACTGCTTGGTTTCTCATGCTTATCCACCTTTAATTTATTGACTATTCAAGCCACTAATTATAGTTGGGACATGAGATGAGGATAACTTTTAACCCATTACCTTTATAGTATCATTTCGCTGAGAGCCTATCCTCACAGGTTGAAATTTGTCCATTCATAGGAGGAAATACTTAGTATACCTCTATTATAGAAATAAGTTGTTGATATGGACCTCCAACACCATGTCTTGCAATTGTCATTGCTAAACAATATAGGATAGTAAAGGTTTGAGGAATAAGCCTAAAGGTTAATAAGCACCTTCAATATACATTCCATTGTAGGTTTCCAATGTTTTTCTGAAGTGCTAATCCTATATGATCCACGGTGGCATAATAGAGTGCAATCCCTAAGTAAATAGTGGCTTTTATCATCTCCTTTTTTATCATAACAAGGTTCATGAAAACTATGGTTTCATACAATGTTTCTCGCCATAACCATGTACACCTCATTATTGTGAATTTATCAAGCATTTTATCCTAAAGTTTTCCTTCGCCTTTTAACTTGTCAATAATTGTATGTGTAGTGCTCCCAAGCCTTTAGAAGTATCTTCAAAATGGAATTTATTGGCGCAATAAACACATGATGAAGCTACTATGAAGAGATAGTTCCTATCCAAGATCATCCAATGTGATAACTTGCTTATACATATTGTTACATAAATTAGAGAATAATATTTAGCATCAACAAGGGGACACATTCTCCTTATGGGAATTTTTTGAACCTTATAATCTCAATGCACAAAAAATGTCATGGGTGGATATGCTAAAGTGAAATCTGCAACTTAGTGTAACCAATTCATCAACTCAAGGTTGTAGTGCATTTTTCCCTTGTGTTTGATCATCACTAAAAATAAAGAGAAACTAAAATCTAAATTCCTATTCGCCAATATCCCTTTATTCAAGATTCCTTTAGGTAAACCAATGGCCCTAAGGGCATTATTATTCATTATCACTTCATGTTGAACCTCTACTTTGTTCATGCTATGCCAATAAACTTTACTCATTGGCATATATTCTCCACAAATAACCCAATAAAATTACTTTCCATAGTTTCCTATGAAATTCCTTTTCCAAATGCCTTTCTTTACTTTCGAGACACATGAAAATTCCCATCTAGAAACTATATAGTTTTATCCATTTTTGTAGTGTGCTAGGGGTCATGTGTGGATTGTAGTATGAACCATTGAGAATCACTTCAATTGGTGCCTTCTTAAAACAATGCTTGTCCAATAACTAGTTCAACTTGTACAATCTTGTAAGATTGATTTCATAATCTTCATAGTTGGTTCAATATCAAGCTTCCATGTCATGAAATCAACAACTTAAGTATAATTTAAGAAATCCTTACTAAAAGATCTATTGCGACTTTCAAAAGGATCAGAGACAAATTTTGATTTGAGAGCCAAACTAATACAAATTTCTTTGTTGAAACTTGAACTCGACACGAGTATGGGCTTTAAACTAATGAAAAAAACATCTCCTTAATAGAACCACCAAATGATAATGTATCCCGTAACAAACCTTAATATATCATTTGGTTTCAATTATGATCACACATCATAGCCCACCAAAATTTGATTATTCCTTGTCTTTCTTCAATGGTACCTTCCTTCAATGCCTCTTATTCATTTTCACTAACATCTACATTAGAATAAGGAAGGAACCGCGCGCGCGCCCTGGCTCTCTGCCTAGGGTTCCTGCTGCTGTTGCTGCGCCCCCAGCTCTGCGCCTGGCAGCTCCACTGCTAGGCCCGTGACCCTTAGTTGATGGGCTTCTGCCTCTCGCCCCCTCCTGTCTGGGCCTCCTGCTCAGCTTGAGCTCCGGGGCTCCTCTCCGGCAGCCCCCTGCCTCGTCGATCCCCCTGAGATCTGGCTCTCTAATGGCGGAATCGGATTCTCCGCCTCAGGACACAGAGGATTTCGAGAAATAGTTTGCTTCTCTCATCCGTGAGAACGCAACAGGAAAAATCTATCCTTCCGCTTCCAAGTTCATCAAGAAACTAGATGAAATCCCAGAAGTTTCCCTTCCTCCCTCCCTCCCGAGGAAGGCTGCAATCTCTCTAGCAGAAAGAGGCCTGGTCGGATAGTTCACGGGACTCTGGCCCTCACCTAAACTAGTCCAAAGATGGGTCAAACGCAACTGGAACTCGATAGTGCAAGGAAAAATCGCAATCAAATTTTGTGGTAGAGGCTTCTACACCTTCCTATTTGAATCAAAGGAGGACAAGAATCTTATTTTCAGAAACGGCCCCTACTTTATGGACTCTCTAGGTCTTTACCTGAATAGATGGACTCCAGACTTCGACCCGGAAATGGACGTCCCTAATGCAGTCCCAGTTTGGGTCCGCCTGCCCCATCTGCCGCTTCACTGCTGGGGAGACGAGTCAGTCAAGGCTATCGGGAATGCCGTTGGCAAATTCATAGACAGATCGGAACCAAAAGAGAACATGCATGCTTGTGCGAGGATTTGTGTTGAAGTCGATCTGGGGAAAGGATTGCCGGAAGCCATCAAAATCAAAGTAGATCTGTGGACGCACATACAGCAAGTGGACTACGAGCAGCTACCCTTCAAGTGCAAGGTA
Source organism: Pinus taeda (assembly GCA_000404065.3). NCBI lineage: Eukaryota > Viridiplantae > Streptophyta > Pinopsida > Pinales > Pinaceae > Pinus > Pinus taeda. The sequence goes on from APFE031227144.1 coordinate 185,410, forward strand.
TGTCATGAGTATGGGCACTTCGCAAATAGATGTAGTAAATAAAAAACAAATGAATCTGAAGGTAATATTGAAATCTTTGAAGGTGCATGGGAACAAGTCAAAAAGAAAAAACCCAACCCCCCTCCCGGCCCAAGCTCAAAGGTCCCCCTGGAAAACCCCCCTCACCCTTCTCATCCATCTAGCTCAGCCCCTCCTTTCCCCTCATCCTCTAACCCCTTTGAATCCCTGTCAACTGAGGACCCTATCCCCCCCCCCTCCCCCAGAGGCATCGCTCTTGCATCCTCCTCACCTCTCTCCCTCCCTCAGCGCTCCCCTCCCCCAACTGTGGAACGAATCTTAACCAGAAACAAAACAAAAGAAAACAACCTCTCCTCTGATCCCCCCAGAAAAGTAGGCAGGAAGTCCAATAAAGAAATCAGGGATGAAAACGCAGTGAAAGAAATGGCCACTGGAACGTAGCAACTAATGGACACCTTCCTAGACAAATCAAAAGGAAGCAGGGAAAAGATGAAAGAGAAGAGCGAGACCCACACCAAACACGGTAAATGATGATTTTGGTCTCCTGGAATTGTAGGGGGATGGGCTCCTCCCTAAAAGCAAATGCAGTCCGGGATCTTCTTAAATTCGAGCAGCCAGATCTTCTCCTCCTCCAGGAGACCAAAATCTCAGACCAAGAATTCCAAAACCATACAAAAAGAAGCAAAAATTATTCAGGCACAACAATAAGTGCAGTTGGCGCATCAAGAGGTATAGGAACCATATGAAACAAAAATAAATGGGAAATCACAAATCAAAACTCACACAGCTGGTGGGTAAGAACCGACATTCAGAACAAAGCATCAAAAAAATACTATACTATTTACAACATCTATGCTCCAAACCATTACAGGGATAACGCCCCATGCTGGGACTCACTAACCATAAATCTCCTTGCAGTTCAAGGAAGGAACATTTTCCTTGGAGGAGACTTAAATCTAATAAGAAATGCTGATGAGAAATTAGGAGGAAATTTCTATGCTGACCCATCAAGAGATTCCCTAGATGCCATAATCCAAACCCATAATCTAGTGGACATCCCTCCGCAAAACGGGAGGTTCACCTGGAGCAACAAGAGAACTGGCAACAACAACATAAAAGAGAGACTAGACAGAATCCTCATGCAAGAAGGAATAGTTGTAAGCTTCCCAAACATCAAAAGCAAAATCATTCAAGGCTACACCTCAGACCACAAACCAGTGGCCTTGACTCTCGATAAGGGAAGGATCATGGGGCCTCCTCCCCTTTAAATACAACAAAGCTTGGGACAGCAAAGAAGAATTTCGAAACCTGATTCAGGAGCAGTGGGCAAAGGAAGTCATTGGTTCGCCTCATTATATTTGGGAAACCAAGCTTAAATCTCTCAGGACAATTTTCAAACAGTGGGCAAGAAACCACGCAGCAGAGGAAAACAAAAAAAGAACAGACTTTCATAAACAACTAGAGCAATGGAACCAGGAAAAGGAGAGAATCCAGTACACAGAGGAGGACCAAGCCAAAGAAAATGAAATGTATAAAGAATTATACAGGCAAAATAGGATGGAAGAAGAAGAACAAAGTCAAAAATCCCGGTGTCTTTGGCTCAAAGCTGGAGACAAAAACACTTCCTTTTTCCATAACAGTTTAAAGCTTAGACACGCAGGGAATCAAATAGGGAGAATCATGGTGGAAGGGAAAGAGATAAGGGATCAGGAAGAAATCAAAGAGGCAGCCTACAATCACTACAAATCCCTCTTATCCGCAGACCCCCAGCCTTAGGACAATGCAGAGTTTCTAAGTCTAATTGAAAGCAAAATCTCAGAATCACAAAACAGAGAGCTGGATCAAGAGGTCACAGAAGAGGAAATTAAGTGGTTAGTTTTTAGCATGCAGCAAGACAAGGCTCCAGGCCCAGATGGGTTTACAGTGGCCTTCTATAGAAATCACTGGGAGACTATCAAGAAAGACTTCATAAGGATGGCGAAAAATGTCTTCTTAAAATGCAAAATGGGGAACAACATCAAATCCTCCCATCTAGCCCTCATTCCTAAGGATCCTAATCCCCAATCCTTTGACCGTTTCCGCTCAATCTCCCTGTGTAATGTCTCCTACAAAATCATTACCAAAATCCTTGCTGATAGGTTAAAAAGCCTTCTCCCCTCCCTCATCTCAGAGAATCAAGGGGGCTTTGTCCCAAGCAAACAAATCACGGATAATGTCATTCTTATCTAAAGGAAATTCACAACAGCATAAGCAGGAAGGAAAGGGGCATGATCATCAAATTAGACATGGAAAACGCCTTCGACCGGGTCAGCCACCACTTCTTGAAGGAAGTTCTCAAGAAATTTGGGATATCTAATAATTTCATCAGCATTATCATGGAGTGCATTACTCATCCCTGGACAGCTCCTCTGATTAATGGCAGACCAAGCAACTACTTCAGAAGCACTAGGGGACTGAGACAAGGCTGCCCCCTCTCCCCATTCCTATACATCATCATGGCTGAGACGCTGAGCATACATTTGGAAAAACTCCGAATGCAAAAAGAAATCACAGGAATCAATATAGTAAGAGGAACTAAGGGAATAAATCACTCGCTCTTCGCAGATGACACTCTCCTAATTGGGGGAGCCTCCAGTTTGATGGAAAAAAGATTCAAGAAAACGCTAGACTCCTTCCTATTAGCGTCTGGAGGAAAGCTCAACAACAAAAAGTGCATGATATACACTTGGAACGTCCCCAGGCACATCATTTAAAGAATCTCTTCGATTCTCGACATCCCAGTGCAAAGGAATTGGAGCTACTTCATGTACCTGGGACTGCCTCTAGCAAAAGATTCGGTCAAGACAGAAATCTGGGTGAAACTCATAGAAAAATTGAGAGGAAAACTCCAGAGTTGGGGAATGACTTGGCTCAACCTGGCTGGAAGAACTACCCTCATCAAAGCCATCCTCTCTGCTCTCCCCATTTATCAATTCACAGTCACCCTAGCTCTTGCAAGCACCCACAAACATATGGAAATAATTATAAGAAGCTTTCTATGGCAGGGAGGAAGGCAGGACTCCAAAAAGTTTAGTCTTGTCAAATGGGATCAAGTCATCCTCCCGTTTGAAAAAGGAGGATTAGGAATAAAAATTCCAAGATTATCCAACATGGCGATGGGTTTCAAACTAATTTGGAGAATCCTCAACGGGAAAGGTGCTTGGTGGACAAAAGTCATCAAAAGGAAATATCTGAATGGCCCCAACTCCAACATCCTATCTGAACCAATTGTTGATAGGCAGTGCACTCCAGTTTGGAAGCTCATTAAAAAAGCCCTCCCCCAATTCAAAAATTATATCTCCAGAGCTCTGGGAAGTGGAAGAGATATTAACATCTGGACAGATAGAATCATGGGATCAGGACCAAGGAATACAACTCAAAATCGCAGACCTCTTCAAATTTGGATGGAAGCAAAAACCTTAAATTCCCTATATGACATCTCCACTTGGGATCAAAACAGTTGGCAGGACTGGAAACGCCTCTCTCCTCCAAAAAATCTCAGGAATCTTTGGACTGAACTCAAGCTATCTCTATCTGGTTCGGCTCCTATAAACAATGTGGCAGAGGACAAATTTGTTTGGGACCCCAACGGAGGAAACTATATAGTAAAAGAAGGCTACAAGGTCCTTCAGAATGCCACGGTCACCAATAATTGGGCTCTCCACAAAGTGGTTTGGAAATTAGAATGTCTCCCGAAGGTCAAGTTCTTTAACTGGACTCTCCTTAAAGGCAAAATCCTCACAGCTGAAAACCTCAGGAAAAGAGGCATCCTTGGTTCCTCTATATGTTGCCTTTGCCGAGCAGCTGAAGAAAGCAGCCTCCACCTTTTTCTTGAATGCCCCTTTGCTAAAAGCTACTGGAAGCTCATCACTAGCCCCCTAAGTAGAGGAGAAATGGCCAACCAGATCACCTCTTTTCAAAAAAATTGGGGGAACAACTACCCTTACCCCAAGAAAAACAAGAATCTTATCAAAAGATTGTGGAACAGCATCCCCTCAACTCTCTGTTGGCAAATTTGGATCACCCGAAATAAATGCATTTTCAATAACAGGAAGCCCAACATCTCCAGCACTTTGGAAAAAACAATAGCGCTCATCTCTGAGACTATAAGTGCCAATGGTATGTTCCAACCAGATCAAGAAAGCTGGAACAAAAGGGAGACCGAATGGATCAGCAAATTCAATCTCAGCTTGGATACAAGAAACTATGTTGGGTCCCTATAATACTAGTGATTACCCCATTACTATTGTAGTTATACCCCGTATTAATATTGTTGTGCCCTTATTTCCCCCATATTGTTATTACTGTGCCCCATATAATCCCTTTATTGTTATTTTTGTGGCTTTATATTATTATTGTTAGGTCGGCTGGTTTATATTGTGACTCCTTAGACTCCTATATATAGAAAGGAGGTTTTGTCATTTGAATCATCCAAGAATTGTTCATTTATGTAATGTAAA
>APFE031227144.1:195408-237091 GCA_000404065.3 Pinus taeda
GCCAGAACTTGATGAGGAAGGAAAAATTATATTGGAACCAGAAGCAGTCATAGAACAAGAACTCGACAGCTACGAAATCGATCAATTTCAGAGTATCTTATCAAGTGGAAGAACTTATCCGCTGAAGATTCCACATGGGAGGATGAGAATTTTATGTAGAAGTATCTAGAACTACTCAAGCGTTGAGGACAACACTTTTTTGAAGGCGAGGGGCATGTTGGGTCCCTATAATACTAGTGATTACCCCATTACTATTGTAGTTATACCCTGTATTAATATTGTTGTGCCCCTATTGCCCCCATATTGTTATTACTGTGCCCCATATAATCCCTTTATTGTTATTTTTGTGGCTTTATATTATTATTGTTAGGTCGGCTGGTTTATATTGTGACTCCTTAGACTCCTATATATAGAAAGGAGGTTTTGTCATTTGATTTGTATCATCCAAGAATTGTTCATTTATGTAATGTAAAGGAGGTTGCCCCCTCGAAGAGGCTGAATTCTAAGGCGTTGATCTATCTTTTCTATCTTTTTTGAGCTGGTTTCATAACAAACTACACCACCCTCAACTTAGGCCAGAAAAGGAAAGAGTGGAAGCTCAGAGGCTTTAATGAGGAAGTCACTGAATGGATACTAAATCAAAAGAGGCCTACCCTTCAGTTCGATGGGGCATCCAAAAATAATCCGGGACAAGCAGGTGCAGGAGGAGTTATCAAGGATCATCAGGGCAAAGTTATGGTGACTTACGAGTGGGGCTTGGGTAACATGACCAACAATAAGGCCGAGGCTTATAGCCTCTTCCTGGGTACCTCAATCCTGAAGAGATTTGGAATGCAAAATCCAATCATCCTGGGCGATTCAGCCATTATTATCGCTACCATGGTTTCAGGGAGCGACTTTAAGCAAACAGCTCTGAACAACATTTAAAGCAGGATCATAGACAACATGAGAGATATAATAGGGGCCACTTTCAAACATGTGCTGAGAAGCAACAATACTGAGGCGGATTGTCAAGCCAACAAGGCATCCAGCAGGTCGGTAGGCCAAGTCAGAGAGAATGATTCCACTTATGACAAAGCAATCCCTTAATCTTTCATATCCCACCCTTCATCCTCAGAATCTGGGTCACCTTAGCCCTCTCTCTTCCCGAAATTCGCATTCCTCCAAGCTCCCAAATCCTCTGTCAAATCTCCTCGACTGCGCCGTAGAGATACTCATCCCTTCGGTCCACGCTCCTGATTACAATACTGTCACTTCTCTAAGATACAAGCCCAAGCTCCTCATGAACCCCGTCGTCATTATCTTGCTTCGATCAGGTGGTCTGCGCCCCTATATCTTTCTCGCCAGCAACAAAATCTATGTCTGGCGTCTCAGTCATCTCATGGACTGGATTTCCCTCTGCTCGAACGCTCAGACACGCCCCTCCTCACCCTTTAAATAAAGCAGCTCTGCTCCCTCCCTTCTCACAGCGATCAAAGCTCCGAAGATCTCAGTTACAGCCCTCTTCCAGAGCAGTCTTTCTCTTGAAGCCGTGCGTACTCATCCTGAAAGTGGAGGTCGACCTCCCATAGTGGTAAATTCTGGCACATACATTCACTGTCTCTTTTTTATCACTAACCGGTCGTTTGTTTCTTTGTTCCAGCGCTCTTCCCCACCTTTCTTTATCCTCCTTCAGGTTTCCAGCTCCTCTCCCATCTTCTCTGTCCCGCTCCCGAGCAGAAATCCTGTCCTGCTCTCCCCCTCTCAGCCTTCTTCATTTCCCTCTGCCGCCTCTTCCTTTAGTTCCCATCTTCAGCAGCATCAAGCTTCAGTTTCTTCTCATCAATTCTGCGAAATGGCTGATCAATAGGAAGCCCGTGAGCCCGCAACCAATCCTCTGGAGAATGTCATCACAAACAGTGAATGTACCCTCTGCAAAGCTCATACCTTCATGATCGCCAGATTCATCAAATGCTTCAATGATCTCAAAGAGGATTACCAGGCAGATAACAGGTCCAAAAGGAAGAAGCTGGAGAAGTAGAAAGCAGAGATTGAGGCACTTGAGGAGAGATGCACTCACTTGGAGGAAGCGATAGCACACATCAGGACCTTAACCCAGAGCATGCAAGGTGAAGCCTCGACCAGGGCCAGCGCAAGAAAAGAAGCTCACCTGGATGATTCAGTCAACCAGCAGCAACCTTAGGATATATGCACTGTAAATTTTGTTGGTTAGCAGGTTCTTTTGTTCGGCAATATAGCCGTTATCTACTTCTTTCTATCTACCGTGTTTTTAGCAACAAGGATCAAGGGTCTGCGCACCCATTTTGGATCCTCTTCTCCATGGTTTTCCCCTTATATGTAATCGGACATAGTCCTCGAAGTTTTTATAATATATAAGTACCCGATCTTGTAAAAAAAAAAAACATCTACATTACCTTCAACAAAACCAAGCAAACTTTCCTATTATGGGGTTGCTAACAAGTGCCAGTAGGTTTCTTCAAATTTCTTTCAATCTAGGGCCACAAAACTTGAGAAAGCATTCAACCAAAGCTTTGAGAGAAAGAATTGAATTGGGATTTCAAGTGTGCTTAAACCAACCATTGTGCCTTGTCCTAAAGAAAGAATTAACACTCTCATCATGGCATCCTCATGTTTGTCCTTGAATTTTGACATATGATGCATAAATGCCAAAACATGTGGGACAACAATGAAAATATCCCCTTCAAACTTTGAATGAAGTTTTTTTTGGGTATCCTGAGATATTCTTAATATCCATTGTGGTATACAATACATGAAAATCCCAAGGAACCACTTTTCATTCAACATTTCTTTAATTATGAAAATCTAAATTTGCAATTTTCACAATGGAGTCACCAGAGTGAGTTTCATATACCTTCACAATGATGCTTACCACATCTTACAAGCACCAAGTCTTGAAAATATGTAAGAACAAGGTATTTGTTATTTCAATGGAATCACTTGGATGGAAAGGTCTTCAAGCTTGAATTTCATGTAATGTCATCTTAAGGGAAATGGAATTTGTCCATGACAACAACACCAATACTTGACACATCCTTGTTTTGTTCCATAATTAAGCATAAGGGTAGAGTTATCGGTTTTGAACCACCAAATGATAATGTATCATCTAACAAACCTTAATATATCATTTGGTTTCAATTACGATCACACATCATAGCCCACCAAAATTTGGTTATTCCTCGTCTTTCTTCAATGGGACCTTCCTTTGATACCTCTTATTCATTTTCACTAACATCTACATTACCTTCAAGAAAACCAAGCAAACTTTCCTTTTATGGGGTTGCTAACAAGTGCCGTTAGGTTTCTTCAAATTTCTTTCAATCTAGGGCGACAAAACTTGAGAAAGCATTCAACCAAAGCTTTGAGAGAAAGAATTGAATTGGGATTTCAAGTGTTCTTAAACCGACCATTGTGTCCTTGTCCTAAATAAAGAATTAACACTCTCATCATGGCATCCTCATGTTTGTCCTTGAATTTTGACGTGTGATGCGTAAATGCCAAAACATGTGGGACAATAGCAAAAAGGTCCCCTTCAAACTTTGAATGAAGTTTTTTTGGGTATCCTGAGATTTTCTTAACATCCATTGTGGTATACAATACATGAAAATCCCAAGGAGCCACTTTTCATTCAAACATTTCTTCAATTATGAAAATCTAAAATTTGCAATTTTCACAATGGAGTCACCAAAGTGAGTTTCATATACTTTCACAATGATGCTTGCCACATCTTACAAGCACCAAGTCTTGAAAAATATGTAAGAACAAGGTATTTGTTCTTTCAATGGAGACACTTTGATGGAAATATCTTCAAGCTTGAATTTCATGTAATGTCATCTTAAGGGAAATGGTCTTTGTCCCTGACAACAACACCAATACTTGACACGTCCTTGTTTTGTTTCATAATTAAGCATAAGGATAGAGTTATCGGTTTTGATATGATGTTAACTCAACTTCATTGGTTGCATGAATATACTTGATCGATTATAATATGCTAGCAAAGGCTATAGTATGTTTTTGTTGTTGTTTTTGTTTTTGTTTTTTGTTTTTTTGTTTTTGTTTTTGTTTTTGTTTTTTTGTTTTTGTTTTGTTTTGTTTTTGTTTTTGTTTTTGTTTTTTTTGTTTTTTTGTTTTTTGTTTTTTTTGTTTTTTGTTTTTTGTTTTGTTTTTTGTTTTTTGTTTTTTGTTTTTTTTGTTTTTTTGTTTTTTGTTTTTTGTTTTTTTGGGAGAAAAATAAAACTTTTTTTTAAGCCAATAAAAAGTTACAACTATAGATGCATTAAGGATTCCTGAAAACTGAGTCCACAATGAAGTAGAAAAAACGCAATGATACTAAGTAGAAGCAAAAAAGCATAGGTCCATATCTGAGCCTCCCCATTATTGGAGAAAATGACCCTTGCATAAAAATTGTAGCCAGTATATCCACAGATAAATAAAAGTACGAGTGGTGAAAAAATATAAAAAACTATCCGAGCTGATATGAAGCATAAAAAAGATAAAGTAAAATGTAACTGCGAGATCTCAATGGAGATATGCATGGATCATATGTTGTAAGGTTGTTGATCCGACACACAGATCCTCCCCTCCTCTAATTATGTTATGTGCCAATCGCCCAAAACCTATTGCAAGCCCTCCTTAGAAAGGAGGAATGCCTCTGCGTTCCACTCCCTGTATATGTGGCAAACTGATATAGAATCAAAACCCATTTTAAGTTATAATATTTCTTCTATGGGTGGAATCAAAATGTGATTTGACATCTCATAACTTCATTAAACTAGTTTATAACATTTAAAGAGTCACTGAAAATTTGAATTGAATCAATCCCAATTTGTTGAAGCCAACACAATAAATATTTCAATGTTTGGTGTTCTGCAAAGTTGTTTGATCCCGAACCAAGGCCAACTGAAGCTTTTAATAGTTTGTGTTCATTAATGTGTATTACAAACCCCACCCCACTTATGTTTTGAGCATCAAAGGCACCATCGAAATATGCCCAAGGTATATGAGGTCTGATTTGTTCTTCTCTAATGATCTGAGGAGTCTGACTTGGAGAAGGAAGGGGTATTAAAGAAAAAATAGAGGCACACTCCACTGTAAAAGGTGAAGGTGACAAAGAAGTGTCCTGAAAAATGCCTTTCTTTATTGCCAACCAAATGCTCCATGTGATGATCAGAGGAATATTTCTCAAGTTTTCATCATGTGTTGAGTTCCACCAATTTTGTCAAGCTTCCAAAATACTTACCCCATTTCAGATAAGTCTAACCCCCAATAAACTTAGCGTATACCTCCCAAATTTTGATAATGAAAGGAAAACTTAAGAACAAATGTGTTGGCTTATTGGGGCCTGACCTAGGTTCGAAGATGATTTAGCCAAACAAATCCTAGTACTACTAGCCCTTTCCGCAACAGTCTGCGGAGCGCAGATTGAGGTCTCACCCGAAGTAGTATGGGTGGGTGCTAGAACCAGGTTTCCGCACCACTGGGATGTCTGATGGGTTCCAAGTGGTCCGCCGTTTGACCTTGCACGCACGTCGCTACACGCACTTATCAGTACCTCAAAGCCTGTGATGATGTCTTCATGTAGTCCTACTCGGGGGCTGAACAATGTTATTACCCAAGGCCTTATTAGTAACCCGATATTAGTTGATTAACTTAGCTTATCTATATGCTTCTAGTTATACTTAACAATATTCACCATTCATATCAAGGCGCACAATAAATAAATAGTATAATTGTAATTGATATCAAACATGTAATAACATAAGGATAGATACATGGAATTTAGATAAAACTTCTCTTTATTATTCTTCCTCCTCGGTTACAGACTCGACTCCGCCCTGCACACTCAGCTGCAGGGGTCTGCGCACTCAGCTGTGGACTCTACTAGGCCTCTGTGCACTCAACTGCGGACTCTACTAGGCCTCTGTGCACTCAGCTGCAGAGCCTCTTCCTACTACTACGACCCAAGATATTTAGAATCTTTCTCTATGCTCACTATCTTATCTTATCTATCAGATTCCATTCCTTCATTCCTTAGTTTACAACTTAAAGCCTCGATCTATTTATACAATCCCATGGTCCACGGACCATGGGTAGGCCGACATTACATTCAAAACTTAGAGCCGTCAGCCCTATGACTCTAACATACAATTTGCGCTCCGCGCCCGCAATTCGTGGAGTCTTTACAAAAATATTACTCAAAACTTGGGCTTTGAGCCCCAAACCATGTTGTGGGGGGGGATTCCATGCCCAACAAAATGCCAAACTGATTCTTCTGAATTTTTGCATAATATACACCAACTAGGCCCATGTTTGTTCCTTTTTTGTAGGTTGTCTCATGTGGGCACTTCGTTCTTAAGGAGGCACCAAAATAACAATCTTGACTTCGCTAGGCATTTCAATTTCCAAAGTGGTTTACACCACCAAGTCTACAACCCCTGAGCTCTCCTAACCATTCGATAACTATAGGCATATTTTGGAGAGTATTGACTTGTAGGTGCGTGAAACCATCAAAGTGCATCTAGACGATCCCTTATCTTGACATTTGTACGCTACAATTATCTGATATAGATCTACCAATCATCTCCCCATTGGGGCTCTAAATGGAGATCTTCAATAGTTTTCCTGCCCTAATGCCAATTCGTTGATATTTCTACTTTCACTATCTAATTCAAGAAAATGATACCTTTGTTGTTGAGAAAATCTATTAGCTCCTGAGGAAGAACATATCCATCACTACATCCCACCCATGGGTCAATACCTACTCTTACTTTTTCTCTATTCCCTACATGCCAAGAAAGTTCATCTTCAATAATACCAAAAGAATCTATAGTGGCCTTCCAGATTGTTGATGCATTTAAGTTTTTTCTGATCCATATTATGCATCCATTCATCGATAGGAACCAAGTCAATATATTTCCTTTTCACCATTGTAGTCCACATATTATCCATTGATAATAAGCACCACCAAAATTTTGTTGCCAAAGAAGATGTGGAAGATAGAAGGTCCTTTATTCCCCAACCACCCCATGCCTTTGGGAGGTCTATTTTGTTCCATGCTACCCATGGAAGGATTGCATCCTCCTTCGAACCATCCCATAAAAATTGACCACACAGTTACCTAATCTGGGAGAGAATTCCTTTTGGTACCCAGGTGGGAGTCATCCAGTACACTGGAATAGAAGTTAGAATCGATTTGATAAATACCAGTCTACTAGCTCTTAGAAACCACTTGAAGCTTATTACATTTTTCAATTTTGGCCAACATCCTTTTCCAGTCATGCTTTCTGTAGGAATATGTCTTGAGATGGAACCCCAAATATTTAAAACTATCCATCATAGTTTCTTCTTCAAAAGGGAGAACTGAGAGAACTCTACTGACCTCAACCATTAAGTGGCTTTCATGAACTAAAGAGGATTTCTGAGCATTGATACACATCCCAGTGGCTTTGAGAAACAGATTAAGAGAATGTTTCATCTGTTGTATATCACTGCTAGATAAATCAATGAACAGAAGGATGCCATCAACAAATATGAGATGGGTGATATACAAATTTATTGCTACTTTGATTCCTTTAATGTATCCTCTTCGTTTAGCAACAATAATCAATTGACTTAATCCTTTTGCCGCATTAAGAAGAGTAGCAGAGACAGAGGGAATCCCTATCTAAGCCTCTATGACTGAGGAAAAAAGGGGTTGCAACACCATTGATATAGACAACAAAACTCACATTTGATATGTATCCCATGACCCAGTTGATGAAGCTAATACCGAATCCCAAATGAGTAAGCAAAAGGTGTATATAGAACCAGTTGATTCTGTCATAGGCCTTTGAGAGATCAATTTTAACTATCAGACCTTTTCTTTTGATCCTCTTGATGCTATGCATAGATTCCTGAGCAACCCATATGGTTTCATGGATTAGACTATCATCAAGAACACCAAATTGTTCCTTAGAAATATTTCTAGAAATAATTGGTTTCAATAGGATAACAATGATTTTGGCAATAATTTTATAGAGACAGTTACAGAATGAGATGGGACTAAAGTCCTCAAAATTTTTAGGATCATCTATTTTAGGGATTAAAGCCAAAAAGGTAGAGTTGAAAGGTTCATAAACATAGCCTCTGAGCCTGGATTCCTCCACCACCCCAGTAAGCTCTTCCCCTATGAGCTCAAATAAGTGTTGAAATAATTCAACCGTCCAGCCATCAGGTCTTGGACTCTTGTCTTTTTGCATTGATTTAATTACCCCTTCGACTTCACCTTTTGAAACAGGAATCATGATCATATCATTCTCTTCCTCCTTCGCATATGGAAGGAACAGTTGAGCCACTCGCATGACTTCTGTAATTATAGCTTCTTCTGGAGCTCTAAAAGATCCTTTATAGTGATCTCTTCCCAGAGTCGTCAACTCATCAAAATATTTTTCTGCTCACCCATCTTCTTGTTTCATTTCCCAAATAGTGTTAATATTTTTCCTGCTCTTTTCATAATTTTGAAAGAACTTGGAGTTTTCGTCTCAAGCAACTAGCCAAATAACTCTACTTTTGAGCCTCCACTGTTCTTCTATGTCATTAAGAATCTTTCTTATGAGGTTTCCAACTATTTTATCCTCTCCTTTTCCTCTGTCTCATATCCATCCCCTACAGGCTTTCCATGGATTCAAGTGCTTCATCAATATGTTTTAACTCAACTTCTTCCCTAACTATGTTTTTCTTTTGCCCAAATGATTGTTGCATGTTTCATTCTTTTAAGATTTTCCATAAATATCTGAGGTAAAGAAGAACCTTGATCATGGTTCAGAGGCCTCCAAGTGGCTTTGACTAAATTGTTGCAGCTAAGATATTTAAGCAAGGAAAGATTAAATTTAAAGGGTGAACCAGGCTTCCTATTGGTCCCTTTAAGCTCCGAGATGATAGGAAAGTGGTCTGAATCACCTCTTGATCCAACCCACTACCTAAAAAAGGGAATTTGATCAACAAGGTCTTCATTCATCAAAAAACGATCCAATCTCTTAGCTAACCCTTCCTTCACTCGAGTGCTTGTGTCTCCAGGTAGGTCTAGATTTGATCATATTTATATCAATAAGTTTGCCCATCATGAGTTTTTTCACAAAGAAATCAGCCAGGGGATATGCTTGAGCCAAAGTCCCCCATGTCTCAAACATGCCCAATGAAAAATTGAAATCCCACCCAACACCAAATTGGAGGATTTCATGAAATATTTAGAGAACAATGCATTCTAGAAAGAGGCCCTGTCTTGACATGACTCGTAGATGTTGAGGAGGGAGAACTCCATGCATAACTCTGAAGAATAAACATCTGCCCCCAAAACCAGATCTCCCTAGGAATTTAACAACTTAATACTACTATCTCTAAAGCCGAGGACTAGGGCCCCAGATCTTCCCTTTGCATTGGCTATCAAAAAAGACCAACCCGATAACAATTTACAAAGAGAAGTCATCATAATATCTCCATTCCCAAGGGTTTCTTGATGCATTATAACGTAAGGACTGTAGTTTTTAAATAATTCTTTTAAATCTAGCTTCTTATGGGTGCTAGCAAACCCTCTGCAATTGAAGGACAAAACAATCATTTGGTAACCACCACATGGGGTTGCAGAAGCGCCCCTTTGAGGGATAATTGTTTCCATCGGTATCCAGTTTTTCTTTTAGCTATGCCTTAGATTAGTTTAATTTCTTACCTTGAGTCTTACGAGGCACTGAAGGCTCCCAGAAACCCCCCAACCCTCCTAGAGTAGCTAAAGAGAGGACCCTCTTGTCCTGAGGAAGCAGGTTGTAATAAGGAATCCATGAGGATGGAGAAGGGAGGGTAAAACACTCAGGGCTGGATGGGGAAGGCATAGAAAAATTGAGAGCTAGGGTAGAGGTGATGATATTGTCCAGAGTGAAAGACAAGCTACAACTATAAGACACTTCAGACTGGAATGACTTGGGGGGACCAGGTCTATGGAGAACATCTGATAACGAGTGCAAAGAAACAGATAATGAGGAGAGGGGATGAGAAAAAAAAACCACCAAGTGGGGAGCAAGTCTGATGAATTCAACCTCATCCTGAGCCTCCCATTGTTGATCGAACTCTAACATAGTTTGGATCCCAAGCCTCGTGATCGGTTCTTCTTGGACCTCCACAGGCTTCAGATCCTCATCTTGTTGTTCCCAAATATCCACCGCCTGTACATTAACCTCTTCTTTGGCATATGCTCGAGATTCATAACTTGGCTTACTCCTCTGCAATCTTCTTCTTCGGAAGCCCAGAGGAAAATCAAGCACTGGATGCCCATGTTTATGGCAACAATGACATCAGAAAGGCAGATACTCGTAGTCGATAATCTGGGAGTACAAATACCCCTAAAGTTGCTTAATTTTTTCGGCCAAACCCTCTCTTGGATCTAGTCTTACCAGAATTTGGGCCACATTCCTGCTCTTTGTCTCCCAAAAAGACATATCAGCTTCAATAAAAATTCCCAATTTGTTACCTATGGCCTTAAAAACATCCTTCGTTCAGAGCTGCAGGGGAAAATCCTGAAGCCAAAACCAAACAGGTATCTCCTCTAATTTTTCTCTCTGTGCATAAAAATGGGGAGTCCATTTATTGAATAAGATTGGCAATATCCCGAAGCACCAATTCCGCTCCAACAACCATTCCAGAGTCTCACCCTTATTGAATCAAACCATGAACCATCCCCTTGCCAATGCCATCACTTCTACCTGTATATCCGAAGTCCCACACCATGCATTAGTAATCCAATAAGATAAATAATTTGTCGAATAATGCCTTCCCTTTTCTTTTCCAACTAAAATTAATTTAGAGGCTTCCATAGCCTTATCAATCTGTATGTCGACCCTGAGAACAAGATTTGGGCATTCCATTTTTTTCTTGATTACTCTCCCCTTCTTTCTCTTTGAGCCAGTGGTATGGACATTCTTGAATTATACTGTGTTAGAATTCCCATCCCGAGCATGGGTCACTTCCTCAATATTCATCCCTAATCGATCCTTCGCTGACACATTCTACAAGAAGAACTACTAAAGATCTATAGACTTGCCCTCCACTTCTGGGCTAAAATTTGGAGTCCTCGCCCCCACCCTCAGAGGGCCGAGACCTAGAGCCTCTTCACATTTGAAACCCTAAAAATTTGATGAGGGACCACGACTTTGTTCCTTAATAGGGTCCACAGAAAAATTATGAACTGCTCGTTATTTTAGCGCCCATTTTTTTGGGACAAAACCCTCCCTTGTCGCACTAACAAGGTTGTGAAATTGATGGGGTTCGTGTGTCTCATCCTCCCTCTATCTCAGAGCTAATTTTCATGCGAGGGTTCTATTCACTCTTTGGGTTTAGCCTAGTTCATTTGACTGAGGATGCTTAACCAAGAAGAACTTGAGTTCCTCATTCCCCCATATATCACTGCTTTTGACTATATCTTCCAGCCGCCCCCAAAAATTGACAGATTCTGGAAAAACCGAGGGAGTTTTAGGACTTACCAGGAGCTCCACTGACACCCCTACGACCAGATCCACTGATTCCACTATTGTTGCCTGACCTTCTTGAGTACCGATGTCAGAAACCCAACATTCCACAGGTGAAGAGATGGGTTTTATTTCCTCCAAGAATCCTAAACCACCTCCAGAGTTCCAATCTAACACTGTTAATCCCATTTTTCCAGTTGGGGATCTAGCTGGAAGTTTTACCTTGTCCAAATTTTGCGGAGTTGGATCCAAACCCCAAACAAATAGGATGCCTTCCAGCTCAGTCTCCATATCGACATAATCCCTCAGATTTACCATTTACTCTGTTGGGTGGTGAAAGTAAAAATGTAACCGCTCCTACAATTATCCTCCCCTTGTAAAGGTGTGTGTTGTTGAGGATTAACCATGAAAAATGACGAAGTAAACTTCCTTCCTTAAAGCGCCCTGGTTTAGACTCCTTCGATTTCCAAAAGGTCTCGGTTCCCATGTGCATCCACCTGCTGCCAGTTATGGGTAGGGTGTTGACCAAGCCCTGTCGTCAGACGACATCTGTGCAGCTAAGTCTTCCTCCCTTCATCGACCCCAATACATGCACAGACTGAAACCCTAACCTCCATTGAAACCCTCCAGCTAAAAAATCATGACGTTATATGTTGCTTACCCTACTTTAGCCAATTTTATTGCTACAACAAAAATCAAATCCATCAAAATCAATGAGAAATTTTACAAATCTTCTAATGTTACATTTCTCAGTGGAAATTTGTTTACATTTGCATCGCTTCTGTATATTCAGTGAAATTTGACATTACTTTTTGTTGCAAAGTCAACGCCTTTGGAGGAAATATTTGTGGAACCAAGAATGACCTTTCAGGTTATAGTACGTTATGCGCCATGCATATTGATTTTTCACCCTTCCTTGCATATTAATAGGAAAGCACATAATACGTTATGTGTCTTCCTTGCTTTTACCATGCTAATTTCACTCCATAGTTTTTTACTTGTTTGTTCTAAGAAATAAAAGAAATGGTAATTTAGTTTATATTTTTGATATGTAGTCTTTATAATATTTCTTATTCCATGGTGATGGTACTATGCTATTAATAGTTTCAATTGTAGAATATATAAAATGTTAGAGTGATGGAAATTAGGTATGTGAGCACTAGTGATTGTCAGGATTCTCTTATACTCTTCATTCGAGCACATGGATCATGTACTCTACAATGAGCATATATCCTTGAGTTGGAGCTATATGTTAACCATCCATATGCATGGGTAACCCTAGGAGAAAAAAAATAATTCCTGTGATACCACATTTACAGTCAACAACCCTTACCATGATCCATAGATAGGCAACCTCAGATGCCTCTCACCCATTCTTCATTCAATACATCCATTTATTTGACATATTCATTCAATGAAGGTCATGTCATCCATTGTGGGTCACATTAAACATTTTTTCATGCAAGGATTTCATTTAATGTTTAAGGAAATATTTTATGCAACACGAGTTGAAATTGGATTATAGACCACTTTGGTCATTTAATTACTCCTTTATTTCACCTTGGTGGTTATTATTTCCCCTAGTCCAATGTGAACTTCCTTAGGGTCTTTATTTCACTGTCTAAGAGGGGCACAAATAGGAGGCTCTAATTATGGTACTAATGTGAGGCAAAATAATTGACTCAATAATTAGTTAGTTCTTACATTTAATTGTCATCTCGGGGTCCAAATGCTTGCGGGATGTCATGCATTGTATGTGTGAGCTACAAGTTCTTATTTTGCATTAATTTGTCTAATTTTCCTCTAAGAAAAGGGAATTGCAACACCAATTGAGAAATTAATAGAAATAACAATCAACGATTAAAGACACTATGGTTGAAACCAATGGAAAGAAAAGGACATCCTATTCTAAACAATTCTATGTTATCTAGTCACGGACCTATGCTACCATAGAATAAAGTACTGCTAGTAGTATTTAACATAAATAAGTTAATCAATCTCAAAAGTAACCTACAATACAAATCATTTTTTTTTTGTAAGTTTGAATTTGTATTGCCTCGGAAAATCAAATCATCAGTATACATCAATGATCTGTCCATGTTTTCGAAAAATCACCGAAGGTGGTCTCAATCTACCTCTAGGGAAACCAAATATATTTATCACCTTCTTAAATAAGTCATACCATTGCAAAATTAACTGACAGTCTAACAACTTATTATATAAAACGCTAAAAAAAGAACAACTAAGAAAATCATCAAAAAATTAGGAATTTGAAGTGGTCATATGTGCATGATGTTTCATGCTAGAACCGGGTGGAGCTGGGGGCTTAAGCTCACATTGGAGGTGGATCTCAAGTTGAGCAAGTCGAACGTCCAAAATTTCCAAACATGAATGTTGATATCTTTGAGCACGGTTTATATAACTTAGAGTAGAAAATATATCATAATGTTCCTCTTGCTTCTCCTTTAATACTCAATCGAGAAGCGTTTTTAGCTACCATTGGAGAGTTATCGAGTTAATATATTGTTTTCGTCTTACCCTGGTATGATTAAGGTCATGAAACTAGTGCGAAACATCCTTGACGATATCTAAGTATGAAAATACCATTCGTTCATCAACAAGCTAAGTCTCTAGGTGCCTAATCTCTGCTCGGATCTCACGAGAAACAAAAGCATAATAGATTTCCACAACTTCATGTTCCTAGGCTGAGGCATGATTTCTATTATGAGAAGCATGACCACCCCACACACCTCGGCAGTTGTGAATGCTCTATCTAGTTTGGGTGCTCATGCTATACAAACATCGAGATAGTAATGCAATAGCAAAAGAGCTAGTGGAAGTCAAGCAGATGACCAAGTACAATGGAGACTGATACTAGTAGTAAATGAGAGTAGGTTTGCAGATAGGAGGAGGGAAACAAATGGAGCCAGAAAGAAGCATAACTATACCCAACCCAAAATTCAAGAGAAGGAAATCATTATTCCTTCTTGGCCTTTGAGACTAACTGAAGCATAACAACCACACCAAAAAAAACAACAATTAATCTACCAGAAGTAAGGGGAATTTAAACAAAGTGCACATATAGTACCACATCACACAGCTTGGCCTAGGGATCGAGTTGATGCAAATGATTGAGAATGCCACTTCCAAAGTAGAAGAAACAAGCATAGTCTTGGATGTCACATAGTCAAAATGAATTTCATCCATGCTCTTGACAATTTGGTACTAGTCGCTTCGCGAGGGTTTCGCCTCCATAATCTTAATCTTGCGAAGTCCCAAATACAAACCACCATAACATCAATTCTCTAATTTTCCTCAAATTGAACCAAGTTCAGGTTGGACCTACAAAAAATCCCTGACACTGCATGAGAGAGACCTATTTGTGTTAATTATGCAAGGAAATCTCCACCCTCAAGCACCAGAGTGGGGACTGTTGAAAAATGTGCAACAAGAAATGCTAAATATAGAATGTGCTAAAAATAGACTTGCTAAATATAGCATGTCTAAAAATAGCAGTTTGGCTAGTGAGGTCATTGGCCACATTGGGTGAGAGGTGAAACTACTAAAAATAGAAAGTTCTAAAAATAGCATTTCTGGGCCCCTTCCTATTTATAGCAGTCCCTAGCCTATCTATAGCAAGTAAAATTAATTTTGCTCTTAACAACAATTGGAAATATTAATTAATTAATTCAGTTGAGTTAATTAGTTAAGGAAATTCGAATTTGAAGTCTTTATGAACATGCACATGATTTCCTCCACTGATTGAGGGAATAAGTATGAGTTCTATAGTGAGAGAATCAATTGACTTAGTTCTAACTAGTCAAGTCCAGTTAGATTATTATAACAAGTTGTTAAAATAACAAAATATAGTTTGTTAATGCTTGCATGCATGTGACAACTATTATTTTAGATAACCGAGAATTCACTCATGGATAACTGTTGCATGTCAGTTCTGTTAGAGACCTAGTTGAGATCAGATGTGGGACAATGTACTATTAGATGCTTGGATATTTCTAGTAAATATTCCTTGCATAGAGAAGGATCTATTATAGGAGATTGGAGGACTTGTGGCCTATATATTGAGGCCTAGGTACTCCATGATTTTCATCTTCTGATTGAAGATCATCAGGATCTTTTGATTGCAGAGAGAGCATGATAGCTATTGAGCTGATTCTTTTTGTATGTTGTTGAGGATCTCCACTTGATTGATAATACATGGTTGGGGTTTTATGCTGGTGCTTTCCCCTGGATATATCTTGTGTTATGTGTGATTAATTCTCTTGATCAGCTATGCATGTTTCTACTTGATGTTGCTCATGATTCGATTATGCTTCCGCTTAATGTTTTGTAGAAGTAGAACAAGTATTATGCTTTAGGACATTGCATATATCAGTTTGTTCTACAGGTGAAATTTCTACAAGGACTGGTTCATCTTGGCAATACCTTTGTTTCAATCATGTAATAACATAGCCCAAGGCAAGAAAGGAATAAACCCACTTCATATTTACTATTTGCATTCGCATGCACATGCATTGTGGTGGTGGGGGGGGCGGGGGGGGGGGGGGGCGTGTGCACTCCACACCCCTCTTAAATCTCCTTGAGGTGCTGGGGTGGTGGGCTTGCTCCATAACACCCTGCCCATCAACGTCACTCACCACCATTAGGGAACAATATAAATCACACTACTATTAATCTATAATAAGTTAATTATATAAATAAATCCACAACACAAGTCAACTAAATAAATTAATCAACAACATAATTTAATCCACTATAAATCTATAACATAAATGAATTAATTCTAATTACATACTACAAAAATTATAGAATTGCATTCTAAATTAAAATGAGAATTCATAAAATATAATTTATTCCATCACAAATTAGATTTGAGTTCTAAGTGTCCTCCCCATAGAATAGAGAATGAACTCTCTTTTGTATATAAATTTGCGTCAAACTAAAATAACAAATAATAAATATAGATCCATGACTTTATTATGTGATTTCCACAATTTACTAGTAATTAGCAGCTCGTACGTAATTAGAAGATCCTTGCTAACAACTCAAACTAATATTGTCTAAGAATTCCAAAATTCTTGTTAACAACTCAAACTAATATTGTATTAGAATTCCAAGATTCTCTTCAATAACAAATAATAAACACAGATCCATGACTTTCTTATGTCATTTCCACAATTTACTGGTAATTAGCAGCTCGTACATAATTAGAAGATCCTTGCTAACAACTCAAACTAATATTGTCTAAGAATTCCAAAATTCTTGTAAACAACTCAAGCTAATATTGTATTAGAATTCCAAGATTCTCTTCATATCCAAAATGGTTAATGGATCCATGGCATATCTTGGTGGTTGTGGATTGATTTAAGTGGGTCCACACAACTATATCGCAAAGTAGTAGCAAATGCAAAGTTAGCAACAAAATGGCCCAAAGTGGCAGCAAATAATAAAACGTTGATTTCTCAAAAACTATGATATTTGTTGTTGAGATATTTGAGAAACAAGCCTATGTTGACTTGATGATGCCTCATACGAGAAATCTCTTTTAAATGTGGTTCACAGACACTAAGTGATTGGTACATCCATGGGAAAATATAGGTAGATCAACCAGAAGGTATCTACCCCTCGACCAAATTAACTAGGCCTAACCCCAAGCGTGTCGAGGAGATTTGAACCTGTGACCTCCTGATAGGAAAAGTACTTAGCAACAGAAAATCAACCAACTGAGCTATCCCTTTGGGCTCCTCATACAAGAAATCTCACATACCCACTTTGTAGGTTTTCTTTGCCAAGATGAGCAATATTAAGGAGTAGCAACAAATGACAACTAGTTCCACAACAATCAACAAACTAGCCCCTTTTTCAAATGTGAGAAAAATATGTTATTTATCTAATATTTAACCATAATTCACATGAAATTTTGAGGAAATGCAATGGAAAACACTCTTGGTATAAATATCGTATATAAGCATTAAAACAAATTAAAAAAGGTCATGAGCAAGGGATAAGGGATTAAAAATAGAGGAAAGAGGACGTAAAAAGATGACATTTTTTTAGCCCAACATCTCCCCCAAACTAAAAATCTCAATGCCCTCATGCAACCTAGTATCTTTGTATTAACCAAGTTGTATAGATGCTTCTCCTTTTCCAATGCTTACCCTTCTCTATTGTTAACGTTTTTCCATTTTCCTTAAATTATTTGCTTGTTATATTTCCATTTATACTAGTATCAATTGTCATGAACCATCCTTCAAACTTCATAAGTAGCATCCTCAAGCAATTTTGGTGCCCTTGTAGCAAATCTGATTAAATAACAACAAACCTAATGGAGTTACAACAAACTTCCATAGGGAGTTGCAACAAACCCGCACAAGGAGTTATAATTGTTGCTAGGGAAATGTTAAGAAAGCAATAGTAAGTCTTGTATTGGTTTTAGTTGGTACATAATTGGGGTTGCTTTGGAAGATGTTTGATTCATACTCATCATACATGTAGTTTGTGTGTTTATTTTCTAAACACGTGTTTTCTTAGAAATAGATTGTTAGGGTTGCTTAAGGAGATAATTGATTTATACTCTTGATACCTGCAACTAATGTGTTTCATTTTCAACTACCATGTTTCCTTTACAGTATTGAGTGTTTCTTTTTCCGCAAGTGTGTGTTATAGTTATATTGTTGGGGCTACTTTAAGAGACAATTGATTCATGCTCTTGATATATACAACTAGTGTGTTTCCTTTATAGTGTTGGATGTTGCTTTTCTAAAAAGCGTGTGTTCCCAGAATTAAATTGCTTGGATTGCTTCCATAGATAGTTGATTCATACTCTTGATACATGTAACTGATGTGTTTCATTTTCAGCTAATGTATTTCCTTTCTAGCCTTAAGTGCTTATTTTCCAACAACTGCGCGATCCTAAAATTAGATTGTTTTTTTTCTAAGTAAGTTTAATCTATTAATATGATACAAAAAAGGATTTACAGTGAGTCTCAGCCTCGGAGGATCTGAGCATCATTCATCACACAGTCATAATAACTATCTTTGACTGCCCCAACAGAGGGGAAACTAGTCCAAAAAGTATAAGTCCAAAAATATCCCACACAGGGGTAACCAGTTTGATCACAGCATAACAGAAACAGTTTAACCAAATCATAATCCTAACTAGAAGACATAAAAGTCATGATAGAAACTAAACCATCAGCAAGACAAAACGTCCACCTCTCAAACTCGACACCTGGCAATCAGTTGTCCGGGGTTGGTTCCTCCACAATCGGACACGCGTACTTGTCTGAATCGTCATCTTCGTCTGAAGCGCCACGTCCATGTGCCGAATGGTCTCCCTCAATGCTGCATGCTCCTACATGCATTCCTGACGTGTCTCCTCGGTGACTACCAGATGCCTGCGTGTAACTGAGCTTGCCCTCCTCAACATGCTGACTGCCAGCCATTGCTTTTCCATGCAAGGTGGCTCGACCTTCATCAACTTTCTGATCACCAGTGTTGCCCAGGCTCCTGCTGCTTGGTTCTGCTCTGTTCGCCTCCTCAGTGTGATCAGCCAGAGGAGCTGGCGGCTCAATTTCTTCCGTGAAGGTAATTGAGATGGTGGCGACAATTACTGGGCGGTTCAGGGAGTTGCGAAATTGAAATTGTGTGGTATGACGAGAAGGGTGCAGAGGAAGGGGAAAGTTAGCAGTGCGGACCGCTGCATCTCCACGACCTGTGCCATGGAGCCAGGCTCTGCCTCTACTGCTTTGGGTGTGTGGGTAACGCCCTGTGAAACTAAGCGAGTTGGGGTTATTGGCTGAGGAGGCAGGGGAAACTGAATCAGGGCTAGATATTGCAGGAGAGCGAGAGCTTCCGCCTATTGTGCCCCCTCTTCTACTTCACATACGGTGGCAGACCATGATGGGGATGGAAACATGGGAAGAAGCAGCGGGGATTGTGGAGGAATTGACAGAGGAGCGGTGCGGGGAAATTACAGAGGAGTTGTGGACATGAGTAAGATTGCAGAGGCGGGTGTGGGAATGGTGGAATCCATTTCCCAGATCGATGCAGCTTAACAACCAACATCGACTACCTATGATGGTGAGCACATTAGGCTCTCCCGCCTACAAAGGACAAGCGCAGTGAATCAGGGGGGAGAAATAACAGAGAAATTCATAGGCTCCATTGTTATGTGGGAAATGGTTCTGCCTCGGCCTGTGCATTCATTAAATGGCTCCTGCAAGGTGCCTTGAATGCAATTTAGAGTGGCATGGGGGAATTTGCAGGGGGCCATGTGGCCAACCCATCCGCCGCCTTGCCGTCTTGTCATGTTAATGCCTAGGATGAACACCCGCATCTGGGTAAAACTTAGATTGTTAGGGTTGCTTCGAGATAAGTTTGATTCATGCTCCTGATACTTGCAACTAGAGTGTTTCATTTTCGACTTGTGTGTGCCCTTTATAGCTTGTGCATTTTCATTTCAAAATAAATTAAGTGTACCTTTGGACACGAGAAAATTGAAGCGATAAGACGAGAGGTAAGAACTAGTGCATGCACCATAGAGACTCTATGGTGAGTTTCTATTTTCCCCGTCTCAAGACATGAATAAAGAAATAACTCCACAAAGAACCTGGTGAAATAAGAGTCGGCCACAACAAGAGTTGGATGAAATACTAATTTTGTTTTACAAAAATCTTGGAAAGATGAAAGAAAGCATTGATGAATGAGGATTCCACTGGAAAAGGAGTCAATGAGATGTTATTTCAAAAAACTATCCTTTACAAATTTCATAAACCTTCTCATAACTTTTTGGCATGCATCTATTATATCCTTTAGAACAAAGTATGAAAAACTTTCATGGACAATGAGACCATCTTTTTTGAGTTTTCTTAGTAAGAGGTGATTACATCTTTCATCTCCTTCAATTATTTCCTAGTAAAAGAATATTTCATTGTAAATTCTTAGTAGCAGATGCATAAAAGTGTAATATTAGCATTGATACATCCTATATATAGATTATTTTCCCAAAGAACTTGCTAACAAATGTGATTGGGTACTCAACTGTCTTAGTAGATGGGAATATTTCCATATGATGACCAGTGGTTCAATCTGTATAGTTAGGTTGATGTTAGGCCTTGGAGTACAACAAGTTCCTAAACAATATTTTTAATACCAATGCTTAGCCCAAATCTATGATTGGTTCCTAGTTAGTATAATGTTCCAAATCATAGTCTCGTAAGTGAATAGAAGAGCATCATCATTTGAAGGGTTTAAACCAAGATTTCTCCACAAACTTACATGTTTCATCTTCTCTAATTGTTTCTTGGTGAATGACCATTAAATTATAAAGAATGCAAAATTGACATCGATACATATCGTATATAGACCATTCCCCTAGAGAATTGGTGAGCACCCTCATTGAGTACCTAGATAACTCAGTATATGGAGATATATACATGGTTCAATTTTTACAAGTAGGTTGGCGTTAGGCCTTGAAGTACAATGGGTTCCCATTCAATATTTTATTAGTGTTTAGCCCAAAGGCGCAAGTGGTCCCTAATTAATATATTATTCTAAATTGAATTCTTACAAGTGAACAAGAGGAGAATTAAAATTTGGTAGATTTAATATATGTTTTCTTCCATAAACAAAGTCCATATGTACATGAAAAATCAAGCGATCTCTTTTTTTGTAGCATTTTTTTACAGCTCTACTAAATACAAAGTGGGACAATCCTATTTGTAGAGACCATATGGGCATGTTTTTAAAACCCATTTATTTCTAGATTATGCTTTGAAATCTAGTTTCTAATCCAATTAGAATTTCTCAAGTTGGATGTCAAATGAAAAAAATATGGTCAAAACACTTACTAGATGTCAAATAATAAATTAAGGAACAAGGTTGGGACAACCAATTTTGGGTAGACCAAAGGGATGATTTTTTCAAACCTATTTCCAGGTTATATTCTCTCATGAATCTAGCTTACAATGCAATTTGAATTTCTTTATTTCAATTTCATATGAGAAACTATGCTTATGCTCAAAATATTATCTATCATAAATCTACATTGCTAACAATTTGTTTCATAGTCAATTCATTGGCATAATTGACCCATTAATTATTTGTATTTTCAAAATTTGTTTATGTTAGAGATAAATGCATGAATCTAGTTTCATCTACATTTTGAATCACATTGACCCATCATCAAACAAAAAAGCTACACCCAAAACCATGACTATTGGTCTAGGTTGGAAATAAAAAGTTTTTTTTTTTTTTCACATAGGTTGTTCCATAGCATGTTTGGCATGGCATTTCCAAAACCTTTTTATAATTTAGATATACCTATGAATCTATTTTATTCTGGCTTCAAAATAAATTCAATTAAACATCATACAAATAACTTATCAACAAAAAAATGTTGAGTAGTCTAACTAGCAACAGTCCTCAATAGGTTAAAAAAAGAGAATTTTTCTTTATTCATCTTTTTTTGGATCCATTTTATATGCACTACTTGTGATTTTTTCATATATTGTGGATTAAGAGAGAATGATCACCTCTCTTCTTCCATTATTTCATATTTTATTTTAGGGAAGTGCTATTTTTTTCTACAGTCTCAAGAGGATCAAGAAGGTCAAACCATGCATACGTGATTCTTGAAGACAAAAATTGATAACAAAGGGGTATGCCCTCTAAACATCCAATAGGATGAAGTTGAGTGCTTTCATGTGCCATGATTCGAAGCTCCAATTTTTAGCTTCTACTTCTATATTATAAATGTGTTTCCACTTTTATTTTTACATCGAAATTGTGGGTGGATCAACAATAAGGCAAATGAAAATTTGATTTGAAGTTGAATTAAAGACTGGTTTTCTAGAAATCAAGTTCCATTACCACATTGTGAACACTTTGAATCATTTCATGAGACCTATTATTCATCCTGCTCATTCATTAGTACCATGCCATGCCCATGCATTTCTTTCTTCCTAGTTCAAAATGATCGCATGCTAAAGTTCATAAAGTTCCTCTGTTTGTGAAGTTTCTCTTGAAGATTGATCTTTTCCTTAGAATATACTTTAGATGACCACTACCATTAAAACACAACTTCAACCTCATCACTTCCTGCTTCCTAGTCCAACCATCCTCGATCAATGCAATATAGTCACTTAGCTCACTTATAATATTGAATTACCTTGTTATCCTATCCCCTTCATTAATAAATTTGATGGTCAAAACCTATTTCGAGTGTCATCAAACCATGGAATGTTTGAAAACCAATTTTTTGACAACCACTCCTCAGTAACTTAAAAGAGAAAAAAGAAAGGGAAATGATTGTGAAAACCCTTTGGGCCCAGTGAGATAAATCTTGTTTGAAAACAAACTTCTTGTTGGAAAAGTTGGCATTGATGTCAAATGAGGTCTGCCATGATGATGAGATATGCCATGTTAATTAGGTTTCAATTGCTTGATGATTAATGAGTTTTTCATATTGTTATAGTCTTGTCGATGAGGTGTTTCATGTATGTTGATGAGTTTGTCATATTAATGAAGAGGATTGCTTAGTGGATTGCTACAAGGTTGATTTCTAGTGTTGATTGCTTTATAGTGCAAGGTTGATTGCTTTATGTGCATTAAAAGGTTGATTAAGTGATGTGATGTGCTGACCTGGAAATGGGGCACTTAGGCTTCTCGTCTAACTTACAAGAACCTCTCCCACTTCCAAAGCTTAGTTATTCCCAAGTCTTATTGATTAACTAATGCGGAAATGATAATATACTTGAAATTATAGGTGTATGCTTATATTTATTGTTGGCTATTTATGTGCTTTAAAATCTACTGTGTATGCTGATATGTAAATACATACAATAAATACTAATGCGCAATAAACAAAACACACAAAACAACAATTTAATTAGGATTTCACCCAAAACTCTTGGGCTACATATCCATGAGCTCTAGTCAACTCAACTAGGCTCTCTGGGATTATGGTATAAGTCCTTTTTACAAGCTCTTGGCTCAACTCCTATTGTTTTACACAGAAACATTGGGTTCAGACACCATTTCATCCCCTGGCTCTTGAAGCTCTTGGCTCTCGCTCTGGCTCTTGGCTCTGGCCCTTGGCTCTGGCTCTTGGCTCTGGCTCTTAGCTCTGGCCCTGGCTCTGGCTTTTGGCTCTGGCTTCTTAGGCTCTTTGTCAGTTTATAGCCCTCTGGCTTTCCACTTGAACTCCAAGTGACTCCCTTGGCTGCGTGAGCTTCAGCTTTTTCTTTCTGCGCTACCTGTTTTGCTGCTGCCTTTTTGCGCTGCTCTCTTACGCCTTAGCTTCCTCCTTTGGCTTTGCTTTCAACAACAACTCCAACAAAAACTCCCTGTCTCTGACATTCATGGCTTTTAAGCCAATTAGTGATTGTCTGTTCATTTTCCCCTTCGGGCTCTTCGACTCCCGGCCTCTGTACACTCAAATCCCCCTCTGAGTGTTAGCAATCATTGCTAAACGCTTTCAGGAATGGTGGCCACTTGTTCCGTAACATAATGGATCATCGGGCCTTTGAAATCCCCGAAATGGCCATTCTCTGTTTACAGAGAGAAATACATTCAAACACGGGAAAAATCCACAACATCAATGTTTATTGGACTTCAAATATTATGGATTCCACCTTATTTTCCATCGGGTCTGCCTTTATGTCGCCTATCACATCTCCATCGTTGATCTGGAAGATCTAGATCCAACGACTATGGTTCATTTCGGGTGTCCCATGCATACGGGAGTTAACCGCCCGAAAAGAGTGGTTTTCTCTCTCCAGGGCCTGGACACATGGCAGCTAATGTATGGGCTCGGGCGGAGCCCGACCAAAACCTCTTACCGCCTTCAGTCCTCCCGAACTCTCGCTTGTTTTGGACTTGAAATAATATGCAGTGGCATTTCTAAACCCCTTCGGGTCCGGTTTCATTACATCGGCACTTTCCCTTCGTTTTTTGTTTATTTCACGAAAAGGCGAAAATACATAGAAAAATGTCATTTTACAGAACTCAAAATATATGGAATATCGTTTATAACTCTATCAGGTCCAGCTATCGCATCACACACACACACACACACACACACACACACACATATATCCCCGCTCCTCTGTGTAGCTTTGATGCGATTTTGCGATATCGCAATCGCGTATTGTATGGGCCCAGGGTTCTGTGCATATGGCATCATTGATTGCGATCCTCCGAGATCGGTGTTTGTGATATCGTTTGGCGTGGGGTCCCCCCTCAAGCCCTTTCCACCGCCGATGCCGATCTGCCGATCAACGATCGTAGTATCACATCGGCCCAGGTGTTTTGCTTATATCATGCGCATGTGCCTTCCTCCGACCCGATATGTCGGGGATTGGCAATCAGGGTTGCTCCCCTTTCCGCTTAAATTTGCCTTTGACCTTCTCCGATGCGATTTTCTTCATAAAGCCTTTTAGGCCATTTTTTGAAGATTTGCCTCTTTTTCTAAAGAACCAAGGGCATCTTCTTTCCACGGTAACTTCTGCATACTAAGTCCATTTTTTCCCATTCAAGTTGCAGCAGATTCAGAACAAGACGATCTCTGCAATGGGGCTATTTCTGAGAGAAACCTGCGAATTTCATTTTCCTCTGATTTACAAAGGGTTTGTGCCATTTGGCACCTTTTACCTCTTATATGAAGTCTTTTAGACTTAGAGGTTTATCTAGGATCCATTTTTGGATCACGCCTTCCCACTAAAAGAACTTTTGGTCTCCAAAAGACTGATATACTGATCTAAATAGTAAATGAGAGTGACTCACCCTCCTCTTTTAGCCTCCCTACACTTTCCTTGCATAGTGCCTTTAACCATAGTTTCTGACCACTTCCCTTCTTGGATGGGCTGGTCTTCCTGGGAAGAACTATCTTCCTCCTTGCCTTCCTGTAGAACTCCTGCTGAAATGGCCACATAAGGTAGTTTGAACTCCTCTACCTTGATCATTGATCCGAGGTGGCTCAAACAAATGTGAAGTACATCTGCTCCACAAAGCTTTCATTTGTACCTATTGGAAAAGCTGTCAACAACAACTGTTAACAACAACATAAACACAGACAACAACTGGATGGCCTAAACCCTTGCTTCAACAAAAGAAACAAATTTTCACATCTTGTGAACACCTCCATGTCTTACATCTACATACAAATGATGGACTAGATAACAAGCCCACAAAACATGCCTTTAAACAAATGACCCTTCAAGTCAAGCATGTAGAAAAATACCATTAGGACTCTTTTTCAAAAGATGAAACACTTCATCATTATCTCCATTTGGAGACCAAGTTAACTTCTTCCAAGTCGACATGGCATCACATGCATGTCAAAGCAATCAACCCTACAAGTTAATTACACATACATGTTCAAAAACAAGGAAATCATCAACATCCTTGTGTTCATGCATCTCCTTCTCATGCATGCATTTCATATTTCAACTTTCACTTAAGCACACTGTACTTTCGAAGCTGAAATGAAATATAATGTAGATGCATCAATAGACATGCAATCTTAATCGGATAAGAACTCTACTCATTTCTTACCAATCCATTTTAAAGATACTACCTTTGTCTGCACATCAGCATCATCATGTGAATCATCCTGAGACACATCATTCATGGAATCTTCCTTTCCATTTCTGCCATCTTCTCTTTCCACTTTCTTCAGCTTTTATGGAAGCATTGCTGGATTCAGAGTCCAACATTTTGCAACAAGATGTCCTTGCTTATGGCAGTAAGTGCACTGCATGTGCATCGTCTTCACAACATGATTTGCCTTGTCCAATGGACCTCTGGCTTCTTGATTCTTTTCCTTCTTCTGCTTCCTGTATGTGGCCATTCTCTTCCAACATCTAGAAACATGATGGTTATCCAAACCATAAAAGGAACATGCAATTATTTTCCCATGCTTATGTGGAAATTTATTATTCTTTGCAAAATCAAAAGGAAGATGATTAGAACCAGATTTGTACCTTTCTCTTGCACCTTTATTGCCTTCGTGAGGAGGTGAAGCAAATGAAGAAGTGGCTCCCTTTGGAACACCATCAATCTCTTCAAGGTTATTGGAGTCTCCCCAGCTCTCTGGTTTAAGTGTGTGCTTTTGAACACCTGCATCCTGCAAATGATGTTTCAAGCTATTGCATTCCTCTTGAATACAATCTTCACACTCTTGAAGACCTGCAATGCAACTCCTTCTTGGGGCCGTTTCAATGGCCTTCATGGCAGCCTTAGAACTTTCTCCATAAGCTTGTCCATAGCCAAGACCCAAATACTTAGGCCTTTCCTCAATCATTATTGGCTCAACAATACCTTGTGCATGTCTACCCAAGCCTTTTCCTTCATAGCCTATCTTGGACATTAGCTTGGAACCTATGCCTCTAGTATGTTTTTTCTAAAGAACCAATATAAGCATCCTTAGAGGAATTTGAAGACAAAATGAAATGGTTTACCTCTTCTTCTTGCTGATACTTGACTAAGGCTTCTTGGGCAACAAAGAGCTGTGTCTCCAACTCATGCATCCTTTTCAGGTTCATATTTGCAATATGAAGTTGCTTCTCCATTTCTTGCAATTTTTTAGAAAGCAACTGCTTCTCTTCCTTCATGGAATTCAACTGCTCTCTAAGTATGCTTCTCTTCCTTCCATCCTCATACATTTCTCCCACCTTGTCCATCATGATGAACAATTCTTGCTTCAAGTCTCCATCATATATTCTTGTGATGAAGGAGGAATTTGAGGATTCACTTGTAGAAGTTGTCATTATACCAATGAACAAAATAACTTCAAACAAGATTAATAAAGAGCTTAATTAAGCAACCTTTTGCAACAAACCTCTTGTGCTTTAAGGACTGCCTTGAGTTCCTTTGGAATAGAAGAATGCCTTCAGCCCTTCTTCCTTCTTGTCCTTCCTGAACTGAGCTATCAATAGCTTTCCCTTCACTTTTGGAAACTCAAACAATAGTCAGTCTGCAAACAAGCATACAATCAAGCTCTGACTATTTAAACACCTTGTAGACAAGCAATCTTTGCTCTGTCAATCAAGCATTCTAATATAACCTCCTTTGAAGGTTGGTTTAATCAAACTTAGGGCTCTAATACCACCTGATTTGGAAATGGGGCACTTAGGCTTCTTGTCTAACTTACAAGAACCTCTCCCACTTCCAAAGCTTAATTATTCCTAAGTCCTATTGATTAACCAATGCGGAAATGATAATATACTTGAAATTATAGGTGTATGATTATATTTATTGTTGGATGTTTATGTGCTTTAAAAATCTGCTGTGTATGCTGATATGTAAATACATACAATAAATACTAATGCAGTAATAAACAAAACACACATTACAACAATTTAATTAGGAGTTCACCCAAAACTCTTGGGCTACATCTCCGTGAGCTCTATTCAACTCAACTAATAAAGTCCTTTTTACAAGCTCTTGGCTCAACTCCTGCTGTTTTACACAAAAATAGTGGGTTCAGACACCATTTCATCCCCTAGCTCTCGGCTCTCACTCTGGATCTTGGCTCTAGCTCTTGGCTTTGGCTCTGGCTTTGGCTTCTGGCTCTAGCTTCTTAGGCTCTCTGTCATTTTACAGCCCTCTCGCTTTCCACTTGAACTCCAAGTGACTCCCTTGGCTGCATGCGCTTCAGCTTTTTCTTTTTGCGATGCTTGTTTTGCTACTACCTTTTTGTGCTGCTCTCTTATGCCTTAGCTTCCTGCTTTGGCTTCGCTTTTAGCAACAACTCCTTGTCTCTAACATTCATGGCTTTTAAGTCAATTGGTGATTGTCTGTTCATTTTCCCCTTCAAGCTCTTCGAATCCCGGCCTCTGTCCGCTCAAATCCCCCTTTGAGCGTTAGCAATCATTGCTAAACGCTTTTAGGGATGGTGGCCACCTATTCCGTAATGGAATGGATCATCGAGCCTTTGAAATTCTTGAAATGTTTGTTCTCTATTTACACAGATAAATACATTCAAACACGGGGAAAACCCACAGAATCAATGTTTATCGAACTTCAAATATTATGGATTCCGGCTTATTTTCTGTTAGCCTTCTGCTGCAGCAGGTTACTCATCTTTCATGATTGACATTTTTTACATGCCAAATATGTCATACTTTGCATGCTGCAATTTTCCATATTTACTACAGAGACCAAAGAAGGATGCCATGAGAGTGTGCCAGTCCAAATGCCACTACTGTGTTCCAATTTTGATGTGCTATTCCATTTTTTGAAGAATTTTCAGTTAAAGGGAGGTCCAAACAATTTAATCTTGGGCTCCCTAGGTTTCAATTTCTTGTTTTAGAATATAGAGAATGAATATCTGTCCAAACAGCTTAATCTTGGCAGATTCTTAGATAGGTAGATAAGCGAGGGTGCTCAACAACTTAATCTGAGGCCCTGGATGAAATAAGTGTAGTTGTAGATAGGAGGACAGAAAAAAGAAAAAGTTGAAAAGCTGGGTCTGCAAGTCCAAGTGCACCCAAACCAAAAAGAAGAAAAAATGCTAGGTAAGTAGGTTGGGTAGGTAGTTTTGAGGTTGCAGAATGTTGACTTGTGATCAATTTCATGTTTTCAAGTGTCATATCTATTCAAATCACAATTATCAGGCAATTTCCATTTGAAGGAATTCAAGCGAGGCATGTCTAACTCCCCCTTTTTCATATTCACCAAATCATTCACTAACTTCCCCAAAAAGATCAAGATTTGCTTGATATCTCTTAGTTTCATCATTTCCCATGTTAATTGCCTTGGTAAATATATGCTTTACTCAAGGAATGTTCATACTCCCTTTATGAATCATTTTCCCCCTACTAGCCTAAGATTCACATACTTAGCGTTTTCTTATCACTTGTCATATTAACTACTAATTTTAGATATGTAACTCCCTATCTATCTCCCCTTCCCTACTAAAACTATGTTAATAACTCCCCTATATACTTATCCCCTCCCCCTGGTTGAAATATAACCATAAATACACCTGGGAATTGCTAAGTTTATCCGAAACTCAGCAAGCACCCTCATTTCCCCCCTCAAACCATCTTCGCATGCATTTCAGACTCCTTCTGATGCACAAAACCCTCCATCACTCCATAAATTCTTCCTCTAATGCTTTCCGACTCCTTCACAAAGCATAAAAATCCTCCCAAGTACCTTTAAATCCTTCCAAGGCATCAAAAATCCCTTTTTGGGCTATCGGACCCCTTCCCATGTCTTGAAATCCCCTTCAAATATTAAAAAATTCCGCTTCCGATCATAAACGCCCGCATCACTTACCTGGGGCCTTGCTCCAATTGCAAAAGGGTTCTAACGGACCCCCTCCGATGCGATATCGCAATCGGGAGGGGAGTCGTGTATTAAAACAGCGCATAAAGTGTGCCCCCGATTGGTTTGGCCGACAGCGATATTGCCGATCGGCGTATCGCTATGACAAAGCAAAGCATGCATGCACGCTGCTGATATGGTCATCACCGATGGTCTGTTGCTGATCGTATATCAACGATTGGCGGTTCATATGAATTCATACCCTATATATATGGGCCCCATCTCTTATCCTGCCGCGTCACCCTACCACCTCATCCTTTCTTGCCTATGTCGGCCTGCCATCGTACTGCCACGTCACCCTGCTGACATCATCCGCCGTACCGTTGATGTCATGCTGATGTCAGTCGTTTAAAAAAAAAAAAAAAGCGCAAGTGAAAAATCAAAGCTTTGGAAGCCCGGAATGAAAAACAGAGGCAGTTTTCGCTACGGGAAATGGGCCGAAATGGGGAATCTTTGGGGAATCTTTTGTTCAGCAGCCATTTTTGCGCCGAAAAGTGCCAAAAAGGGCCGATTTAACAGTTTTTAGCTTATCAGCAGAGAAAGGGATGTCCCGATTCAGTTATTAAAGAGTATCAGAAGCAGAAAGAAGCCAAGACTCATGTCAAAGTGTATTAGTGTTGCGGCAAAGTGTATCAGTGGAGATTTTTTCAGCGGCCCGAAGTAGGAAAACATTAAAGAACCCTCCAGCCAAGTCAACAAAACAATAGATGTCATTAAAGGGCTCTCAAATCACAGTTACTGCACATCAAAGTCACATGAGATCAGTGGACCAAAGCTCAAAGCACAGTTATTGCAGAAGCACTGCACCAAGCCACAGAGGACACCATATTAACTCATTTCGATCCAGCTGCCTCAGGCGCAGCTCAAAGGATATTTACTTGCATTTAATTTCAGCACAAGTTTAGGTTTAAAAGGCTTTTTCCCGCAGACCTGTTGAGGTTGGTTGTAATAAATATTTTTGGATATTTACCCTATATATACAGCCCTGAACAGTGTAATGGGGGGGTGGTTGTTGGATGGTTGTTTTACTTAAGGAGAGACTCGCACTGTATATCTGATATTTTTCTATAATCAAAGACTGCTTACAAGCTTGGAGAATGGATTGTTTACTATGTTTAATGGTTGAAGAGTGATTGTGGAATTCTTGTGCTGTTACATGACTCAATAAGTGCTTCTTACCTCTGTTTTCCATTCATAATTCATTATCTAAACAGTAGAAAGAAAGATTAGCTTAGAACTTGTTTAACTGCACTCTATGCTCAATTTCTGCTGTTTCTTTATGTTTTCAATCTGTTTTAGGCATAAATATGGATTCCACATGGCTCATATTTGCCCTAATTCTTCCATGAATGACAGTTATCCGGGGATTCTTAACTGCCCCTAGATAGAGCTCATTCGCCTTCCCTCTCTTAAGCTGAGTGAGAGATTGTTAATTGCCTCTCATTCCTTAGATTTCATTCCATCTCTTTTAGCTTGAAAGTTGTTTTATGTACAGCTACCTTGCTCCACATTCCTCTTTGACCGAGAAAACACACCAGCAGTCCTACTCCTTGACTCCATGCCCAATGGTTTGAAACTTATCACTCTATGCATGCCTCTCTACCTGAAAGTATCATCCTTCCCACCACCAAACACAAACAAAACCCATTGAACCCAATAAATAGCCTAAAATCATCAACAACAAAGCTAAATCATTAAGAGAGAGCCCTCTCTGATTGTAGGTGGGCTAGAGCCTACAATCCAAAGATTGGTTTGTGGTTACCTCGGCCGTATCCCTTCAGGAGCTTAGGGACAACCTGAGTGTTAACATAATGGCACTCCACTGGGGAACTCCTCAGATAATCTCACAAAACCAGTCCGAAGCTCTGCAGAGAAAGAATCCGACCTCTAAAAGCTTCTGTTTAACCTGTATTGTTAGAAAAAATCCCCAAAAAACAAGCTAGAAGCTGGCTCCCAAAAAGCATTCGTGTCATACAAGATCAAATCCAGACCCAAACCCCTCAGCTGTTTTTGAAAATCCCAATATAATCCCTAATATCCTCAGGAAGCAAGAGCAGCAAGAAAGTTTTGCTGATACTAGTCCTGAAACAGTTCAGCCTAGTGGTGTTCTAACCCCCGTCAAGGTTCTATTTCGTTCAAACCCTTCTTCTCCTTGTTCATCATCTGCTTCTCCAAACATCGTTTCCACACCTCCGTTTATTACATATACCACCACTTCTACTCCTATTATCCTAGTAACCCCCGTTGTTTCGCTTATCCCTGTTGTTCCACTTATCCCTGTTAATATGGCTAATAGATATGCACCTTTACAGCTGCCTGCTAATCCTGGGGCTATGCCTCAGGATTACCAGACTAAAATAACTTATTTTGATGGCACAAGTGCCTGCATAGCCCTTCAGCATACAAAGAAAATGCAGGACTACTTTGAGAGTTATGAGATTGACGATGATAGTGTGAGAATGAATATTTTTGTCCAAAGTTTGACAGGTGATGTCAGAACTTGGTTTAGAGCATTCCCAGCCAATTCCATAGCAAACCCGAAAGCCTTATACCAGTCATTTATCAACAGATGGGAGAAAAAGAAAGACCCCTTGCACATATTATCTGAGTATGACACCATCAAAAGAGGCCCTCAGGAGACCGTTTTGGACTATTGTGCACGATTTAACAATGTTTATAATGCAATACCACAGAACTTAAGACCTCCACCTGACCTTGCTTTGTACAAATTCCCTGATGGTTTTGATGCCGAAATGGCTTATCAGTTAAGGGAAAGAGCCCCTCAAAGCCTTGCATAAATGCAAAATGTTGCTGTTAGTGTGGAGGAAAACCTAATTGCCAAAAGAAACAGAGCTAGAACCGAGAGAAGAACCACCTTCAAAGAAGAACCCTCAGCCTTAGAACAGAAACTAGATGCTATTATCAGTGGCATGCATAGGCTGGGAGACAGAGTAGAGAGTGTTGAAAGGAAATCATCATGGGAAGGACAACAACCCAACACCATAAGGAACCCAAATTTTAGGAAAGCTCAGAACACAAACGTTGGTAGATCTAGTCCCGACCATGATATAAGACCTCCTTTCCAAGAAAACTACACAGAGGCATCTACATCCAGTGAGTCAATAGAAGAGACTCACATGAACTTGATAGAT
Source organism: Pinus taeda (assembly GCA_000404065.3). Classification (NCBI taxonomy): domain Eukaryota; kingdom Viridiplantae; phylum Streptophyta; class Pinopsida; order Pinales; family Pinaceae; genus Pinus; species Pinus taeda. The sequence continues at coordinate 228,422 of APFE031227144.1, forward strand.
TCAAAGAATGAGCAGCAAATCTTTCTCACTCAAGAAGATCAAGACTACCATGATATAAATCAATTTCAGACCAAGTCGGGAGAGTCTTTTGATTTTAAACAAGGCTATGATTCTGCTGTGTATGAGGTCCACAAACAATATAAGCTGAGATCAAGAACCATAGATATCCCTGCACCTGGCAAAAAAAAGGACAACAAACAGCCCAACAAGATTGAAGGCAAGGTTATCATAACTGAACCAGCTGATATTTCTATCCCAAACCCGCACCAAGTGACTGTAGAGGACATAACAGACACACAACCTCCTACTGATCAGCCTCTGCCTCTTTCTACCTCGAAAGAAAATTTGAACAACTCTCCTAAAAACCTTCCCAAAACAGAAATATCACGAAATGTTATTCACCATAACGCTGATAATCAAAAGGAAAACATGGGAAAATACTCTTGAAAAGGAGAAATATGCTACTGTTAATATAAAGATTCCATTGGAAAAACCATTTAACTTAGAAGCAGAGATTGGAAAACTTAAGATATCCATCCCCCTCTCAGAACTTGCCAAACATGATGTGTATAGGCAACAAATTCAAAGGTCACTTCAAATGCCAGAGATCAAGGATGATGTAAATGTTTTAGATGATACCCCTGAGCTGCTGTTTGGTCCAGAAGTTAATGGAAAATCGGCATATGGAACTGTTCCACCCTTTTATGTCAGTCTGCACATACATGACAAGATCTTGCACAATGCTATGTTTGACTCAGGTGCCTCACACAATCTTATGCCTAAAGCTGTAATGGAAAAGCTAAACCTTGATGTCACAAGACCCTACAAAGATCTATATTCCTTTGACTCAAGTCAAGTCAAGTGTTTAGGCTTAATCAAAGACCTTTGTGTGTCTTTAGTCCAATTTCCCAACAAGACGATCTTAATGGACGTAGTAGTTGCTGACATTCCAACAAAATATGGCATGCTCCTATCAAGATCACGGGGAGAAAAACTCCAGGGATCCCTTCAACTCGACCTCTCTTATGCCACTATTTCTGTCTTTGGGCAAGCAAAGAGATTATACAGAGAAACACTCATGAAGTATGTGGTAAGTAGTGAGGAAAATCCCCAAAATTTTCCAATTTACTCAATTCATTCTGATATGGATTCATTTATTCTTTTTAATGATGACACCAATCCTCCAACTAATGAGAAGCCCTTAGCTTTAGAGCTAGAGACATGCATAAGTGAAGAATTGGTTGCCCATGCCCATGACATGGTCACAACAATCAAGGCAACCAGCAAACAAGAAAAACCCCCTCAAGCAGAAATTTTAAATCTGTCCAATCCTAAAATAGATGAAACTCTTAATACAAACCAAAAGCAAGAAGCTACATGGTATTTAGAGTTTGATGGTTCTGTCAACAAGTTAGGAGCAGGGGAAGATGTATGGATTCACAATACACATGACAATCATGTAGAGGGCCATGCCTACAGACTAAATTTCAGATGTACCAACAACATGGCAGAGTATGAAGCTCTCCTCCTAGGCCTAAAATTGCTCAAAGTTCTAGGAGCTACAAAAGTGTCCATCCTAGGTGACTCTGATTTAATCATACAACAAATGAAAGGTAACTTTGTTACTAATGACAATAAGATGAGGGCCTATAGGACTGCTACCACAGAAATACTTAATACCTTCACTGAATCTGAGCTCGCCAAGATTTCTAGAAACCATAACATACATGCACACAACCTAGCCACTTTTACTAGTACATGCAAGCTTCCCTTTGAGCCAAATCACCATTTCACTGCTGAAATAAAACATAGGCCTGCCGTCCCTAACAATATCAAACACTGGAAAGTATTTGAAAGTGATGCCCAGATTAACAATTTCCTTACTCTTGAGGGCGAGTTTTCAAATTTAAACATTGACATAGAGGCCATGGACGATTCCCAACAACAAACAAATGAAAATCAGTAGGCTGCGACAGCTGCAACAACAAAATATATCCTTAACCCAACTGTTTTTGACAATGCAAACATAGCAGAGCTGAAACAAATGCATTTAGAGGAAACAACCAAAGCAGAAGCTGAGTTCATTGATCTAAAGGATAACTTTTTGCCTGCTGGCCTCACTCCATTAGAAGACATGTTTGATGCAAATAATATCCCCAAAAAGCCAAAAATGGAGCCTTTGAATGCTGCTATAGAAGAACAAAACATAGGGACATCAGAGAAGCCCAAAATGATTAAATTGTCCAAAAATCTGCCACCTGATCAAAAACCACAATATGTGGATTTGTTCAAAGAGTTCCAAGATGTATTTGCTTGGAGTTATGAGGACTTGAAGTCCTATGACACCTTAGTGATTCAACATACCATCCCCTTAAAACCAAATCAAAAACCATTCAAGCATAAACTTAGAAGAATAAACCCTATGCTTCTTCCCCTCATTGAAAAAGAAGTGAAGAGAATGTTTGAAGCAGGTATTATAGCACCCATCATATTTTCTGAATGGGTGTCCAATCTGGTCCCCAATAGGAAAAAATCACGGGAGATCAGACTGTGTGTAGACCTAAGAAACTTAAACCAGGTCTTTTTAAAAGACCACTATCCTTTGCCTAAAATGGACCACATCCTACAAAGAGTAGTGGGGTCATCTAGAATCTCTTTACTAGATGGATTTTCAGGTTTCAATCAAATACTTGTTCACCCAGATGACCAAAACAAGACAGCCTTTACCACACCCTGGGGAACATTTAAGTATGTTAAAATGCCTTTTGGCTTAAAGAACGCTGGTGCCACCTTTCAAAGGGAAATGGATATTGCATTTGCCAAGGAAGTCCATGAATTCCTTGTTGTCTATCTTGATGACTTAACCCCTTTCTCTAAATATGATCAAGAGCACCTCAAACACTTAAGACAAATCTTCATGACATGCAGGAAATATGGCATTTCCTTGAACCCCAAGAAGTCTTTGTTTGGCCTTGAGGAAGGTGAGTTGTTAGGCCACATCATGTCAAAAGACGGTATCACAATTGATCCAGAAAGGATCCAAGCCATCCTCCAAATTCCATACCCAAGAAACATAAAAGAGTTGCAAGCATTCCTGGGAAAGATCAATTTCCTAAGGAGATTTATCCCAAATTTAGCCGAACTGATAGGACTATTAAGCAACATGCTAAAAAAGGATGCCAAGGTAAGATGGTCCCTTGAAACCAAGCAGGCTTTTGAGAGTATCAAAGCTGCCTTGACTCAAACGCCTGTACTCACAAGTCCACAATTTGACAAAGATTTTATCATTTTCTCCTTTGCTTCAGAGCACACGATAGCTACTGCCCGTTTACAAAAAAATGATCAAGGGAATGAAAAGCCAATTGCATTTTTCAGCCGAGCCTTAAGAGATGCACCCTTGAAATATCAAATTATGGAAAAGCAAGCCTATGCCCTTGTTAAGGCCATCAAAGACTTTAGGATTTATATTTTATATTCACATGTGATTGCCTATGTCCCAAACTCTGTTGTAAAAGACATATTAACTCAAGAGGGACTAGAAGGCAAAAGAGACAAATGGATTGCCTGTATTCTTGAATATGACATTGAGATAAAACCCACAAAGCTGATAAAGGGACAAGGTTTAGCCAAGCTGATGTCCGAAACAAATTTTCAGGCCTTAGACATCAACCAACTGGACAATGAACAGGAGCTAGCGACTCCACAGATCAGTGAAACCTTTTTACAATCCCCATAGTATGCTGATATTTGCTATGTATTGTTAAACCTGTGTGCTCCCCCAGGATTGTCTAGGACCAAGAAAAGATTTTTGAAAATGAAAGCTCTGAAGTTCTGTGTCTTAGATGGTGCCCTGTTTTGGAAAAATCATTAAGGAATATTGCTAAACTTTTTAACCATAAATGAAACCAACAGCATCATGAAAGAGTTCCATGCAGGGGACTGTGGAGGGCATCTATATTGGAAGTCCACTATGGACAAGATTTTAAGGGCTGGTTATTATTGGCCCTCTCTATTTGCAGATGTCAGGAAATTTGCTGTTTCATGTCACAAATGCCAAATCTTTGAAGGAAAAAGAAAATTGCTGCCTTTTCCCCTTAAGCCCATCTCAACCGAAAAGCTTTTTCAGCAATGGGGTCTTGACTTCATTGGTGAAATCCATCCCTCTTCTTCAGGCCAGCACAAGTGGATTTTAACAGCCACTGACTATTTCACCAAGTGGATTGAAGCCATCCCATCTAGGCAAGCCAATGAATCCACTATTATCGGATTCCTTGAGGACAATATCGTTTCCAAATTTGGCTGCCCTGAGAAAATCATCACTGACAATGCTGCTGTCTTCAAATACAAAAAAATGATCAACTTCTGCCACAAATTTCATATTACCTTGGGCCACTCTACAGCCTACTACCCTCAAGGTAATGGCCTGGCCGAATCATCCAACAAAAGCCTAATCAACGTCATAAAGAAAGTGCTGGAGGAAAACAAAAAGAACTGGCATAGAAAGTTCACAAATGCCCTGTGGGCAGACAGACTTTCAACCAAGAGATCCATTGGGATGAGCCCTTATGAGCTAGTATATGGCATGGAAGCCAGATTTCCGTCATCTTTTGGCATTCCTACTGTCAAACTATTATAGGAGATTCAAGCTAAACCAAATGACATTCAAAGAAGAATCAATCAGACCATTCATCTTCAGCAAGCTAGAGAGCAAGCGTATGACAGAGCTCAGATTTTGCAGGAGAAGCTCAAAAAGATGTTTGATAAGAGAGCCAAGTGTTACGCAGTAATTTGTCACCATCGGCCACCATCCTTGTCGCACCCCCATTGTCACACATTGGAGGACACATTTACGGACCTGTGACCAGTGACATAACTTGAAAACACTTGCATTGACGCCTCCTGAGTATGAAGTTCAATAACCCTGAAGACACCTTCTGAAGATTAGCCTTGGAAAATGCCTTTTTCCCATTAGCGCGGGCCCACAGTGTATTACCCCGCGCCAATGGCTCAGTCCTTACAAAGAGGGCGCGCCCATAAGCGCTCTGTCCCAGAGCATGGCCCGCGCCACACAAATTAGGCATGATTTTTGGCCAGCGCATGCTAGAATGCTTTTTCCCTTGCGACTCATTCAGTTCCCTGAAGGAAAAAGCCCACAAAAGCATCCGGGTTTCGGCTTTTCTATCCAAGGAAATGGCTATTATGAGACATTACCAAAACTCAGAATGTGTCCACATACATTGTATATCTCCTCTCCCTTTATCTATAAAAGCCTGTCTCCCCATAATGAACAGGCTAGTTTTTTGGAAGCCAAAGCAAAAGAGCAAACAAGCTAGTGTGAAAGAGATACTTTTTGAGCTAAAAGTTGGAAGTAAGGTTATGCTGCCGGATTGCTGAGAGAGAAAGTGATTTTGCAAGACGTGTCGGACTGACTGCCCACCCAGCTAGAGGAGTTTTACAGTGTCAAGCCTTAAGTGGTTGTAATCTCTTCTCTCATTTCTTTTAATGCAAAGCGACTGTCATTATGGTTTCATTCATGTGTTACATCGGTGATATGTGAATTGTATCTTGCTTGACTGGTACATAGCTGTATGTTTTTTGGATTTTATGCTTGTTGTGGTTTATTCTTCACTTGTGCAGGTATCTATGAGCGGATAGCGACCGGCCGGAGATAGAGGATAGGAGCGACACTTCCCCCCACAACAAACAAGCGTAGGATCCCAGGTTGGTCTCCTAGATCGACTTTTAAATTATATAGCTAGAAGCTTGCATGCAGCGTGATTGATTGTTGCTAGACCCCTTTTGGGGCTAGTGGGATCCACCTCTGTCCGCAGAGGGGATTTACCTCCGCAACAAATTGGCGACTCCGCTGGGGAGTTGGTCTGTTGATTGTTTAAGCTATATTGTCTGATTTTGTAAATCAAGGACGGAGCCTGAAGAGCGGCCAAGTAGCCTTCGAAACACTTCCGCCATGCGGAAGTGAAGTAGATCAACGCCCCTTCAGTCTATCTCCGGGTTGATTTACAAACTGGATGATATAAGTCTTGCTTTGCATGTCTTTTTTACTATCATTGTCTGATCTGAACATTTTCTTTGCCTACAATCCTTACTTTCTTTTTTATTCACTGGCCCTGTTTAGTTCTTTTTCTTTTTTTTCTAAGCAAGCTTGCGCCAGCGCGCTTGTTGTCTGGATAGTCGCGCTACTGGGCGCGATCTGTTTTCATACCTCTCGCGCTACGTTCTGGTTAGCACGGGTTTCAGGCTCTCAGTCGCGCCTCTGTAATTTTTGCCTGTCAGTTCCCTGCCAGCGCACTTTTCCTCTTGACAGTCGCGCTACTGGGCGTGATCTGTTTTCGGACAACTCGCGCTACTCTCGGTTTAGTGCGAGTTGCAGGCCCACAGTCGCGCCACACTGGTCAGATCTGTTTAGAAGCCTGTTGGTCAACCTCTGTTGCTTGGATCTGGTTTTTGCCCTGTGTATACCCCTGTGGATCTGTTGGTCAGCTTACATGGTTGTATGAAACTCTCGTTTTTTCTTTTGCCTTGTTAGGTGGTTGTTTTTGTTTCGAAAAATTGGCTATTAGTTTCCTTAAAAGTAATTTTCCGGCAATGAACGTCTCTTGAAAGCTTTACGTGCATCGTCATTTTTTTTTATTGTTTAAAAAGAAAGAGAAAAGGAAAAAGTTTATTTTTGTTTTATCATTTAGTCATGTTGTGGTAATTCTTTTTGTTTCAAAAAAAAAGAAGAGTTTTTCCTTTCTTATCGATTAGCTGCATTAGAATTATTTGGACATCGTTTTGTTTACATGAACATCTTCGCTCTCCTATAGCTAGTTTTCATACAAGCAAAACGAATTCAGTTTTTCATGTAGTTGCATTTAGTTTCTTTTTCGAGAGATTACATTCGCTAAGGCCAGCAAACCGAAACTTAATTAAAAGATCAACGTAAAATTTTTTTTCAATGAACCTAACAACGCATTGGAACCTAACGCTTATACTTTAGAGGTCTAGGCTAGAGACGTGTTCCGGCGTCGTTAAGCCTGGTAGATTATCGTCGAGTGGTTGGGTGATTCCTCCACGGTGAAGCGATAGGTACCAGTACGGACTATGCTCCCACGTACCGTCGTGTATATTTTGGGAGACCCCTATAGGATTACAACCTTTTATCCTTAGGAAGCCGAGTCTACCGCCCTACGGACCGTAATGCACTGAACATAGCATTCGGAAAGATTGACTGCAGTACGGAAAGTCCTTGGTGATCTTCTGATCGCTAAGGTGTATAAGCAGTTTTATGGTTCGTTTGGTACACCCTCTTGTTTAGATTTCCAGAGTAGTCAGCTTTTGATCCTTTTCAGACTGTCAAACAGAAAAGGTGTAAGCGAGCAGCTTGTCACTTCGTGCTCGAAAAACATTCGAAGGAGACTAGAGTCAACTTTTCATCCTTTTCTCGACTCTCTAAATATGAAAAGGTCACATTAAATGTCTTAATAATTTATTCGACCGCGATCACATTACCCACTTAGACTTTGAGTGCGATAGTTTGGCTAGGAATTCGTCTTTTCATGGCAAGCCTCCCGGGTTTCATCAACCTAGCTCCCCCACCAAGCGGGGATGCTGGTCATTTCCTTTCTACTGGAAGTGCTGTTACCCTCTATATGGAAACGCTAACCCTCCCAGGGTTAACTGTCGGGTTGCTAGTTTGGCTTTTTCCAAACTCTGTGGTCCCTTCTATGTCGACTGATACTACGTCAGTCCCGCCCCCTGCTCAACACCCGGTTGAATCGCAGGTAGACCCCACCCCTTCGACACCTACTTCGACGATTCCTTCTTCCCCTGGTGGAAGTACCCAGGTCGCTCACAAGAAGAAGAAGAAGTCCCCGAAGAAAAAGTCACGCAAGGGAACGGTCCCACACACACAGAAGGCTACAACCACACCTGTTGTTCCACCACAGACGACAGAAGCCGGACTCCTTCCTACTCCTCCACCCAAAGTCAAATTTCCTTGCAAACTTTGCAAAGAACACCACCTCATTCGGGATTGTCCTGGCATTCCCAGGGTCTTGAGGATATGGGCCCGTGATCCAGCTCGCCCATCACCATCTGCTGTCCCACACAGCGATGATACCCCTTCAGTCAGAAATTCGAGAGGTCGAGGGAAAATTAGATTCCCTTGCAAACTTTGTGAAGGTCCTCACTTCCTTCACCTTTGTCCACTCCTGGACAAAGCCACCTCCACATTGGAAAGTTTTGCGAAGCCTCCACCCCAGCTTCCCGCTGGATATCAGCGTCTCTCTGCCCCCGCAGAAAGTCCTCCTACTGATGACAAGACCGGTTCATCTACCTCTCTTGATCAGTCCCCTCTTACAGCACCTGGTCCTATCCAGCTTATCTCCGATCAACCCTCGATCGATGATTGTGCTCGTTCGAGTTTATCATCAGTTGACGAACCTTTTCCCGATGACAAACCTGTTCCAGATAACGATCATCAACAGGTTCTTCATATTTCGTCAACTCCTGAATCCTACGACGATCCTCTTATCCATTTCGATTCAGAGGGTCCCCCACCAGCTCCTTTCGAGCATACAGGCAGTTATCTGCTTCCCCTATCCCGCAGTTCAGCTATCTCCTTTGATTGGAGTCAACTAACCTCATATCGCCTCCCATCCCATGTAC
>APFE031227144.1:242417-273994 GCA_000404065.3 Pinus taeda
GGTTCTCGGCGGCAGTTCGATATGATCTTGTAAAGCACTTCACCTCTCTCTCTTTCTCAAGGCTCATGCTTTAGGGGGCATCTGTTACGCAGTAATTTGTCACCATCGGCCACCATCCTTATCGCACCCCCACTGTCACACATTGGAGGACACATTTACGGACCTGTGACCAGTGACATAACTTGAAAACACTTGCATTGACGCCTCCTGAGTATGAAGTTCAATAACCCTGAAGACACCTTCTGAAGATTAGCCTTGGAAAATGCCTTTTTCCCATTAGCGCGGGCCCACAGTGTATTACCCCGCGCCAATGGCTTCGATCCTTACAAAGGGCGCGCCCATAAGCGCTCTGTCCCAGAGCATGGCCCGCGCCACACAAATTAGGCATGATTTTTGGCCAGCGCATGCTAGAATGCTTTTTCCCTTGCGACTCATTCAGTTCCCTAAAGGAAAAAGCCCACAAAAGCATCCGGGTTTCGGCTTTTCTATCCAAGGCAATGGCTATTATGAGACATTACCAAAACTCAGAATGTGTCCACATACATTGTATATCTCCTCTCCGTTTATCTATAAAAGCCTGTCTCCCCATAATGAACAGGCTAGTTTTTTGGAAGCCAAAGCAAAAGAGCAAACAAGCTAGTGTGAAAGAGATACTTTTTGAGCTAAAAGTTGGAAGTAAGGTTATGCTGCCGGATTGCTGAGAGAGAAAGTGATTTTACAAGACGTGTCGGACTGACTGCCCACCCAGCTAGAGGAGTTTTACAGTGTCAAGCCTTAAGTGGTTGTAATCTCTTCTCTCATTTCTTTTAATGCAAAGCGACTGTCATTATGGTTTCATTCATGTGTTACATTGGTGATATGTGAATTGTATCTTGCTTGACTGGTACATAGCTGTATGTTTTTTGGATTTTATGCTTGTTGTGGTTTATTCTTCACTTGTGCAGGTATCTATGAGCGGATAGCGACCGGCCGGAGATAAAGGATAGGAGCGACACTTCCCCCCACAACAAACAAGCGTAGGATCCCAGGTTGGTCTCCTAGATCGACTTTTAAATTATATAGCTAGAAGCTTGCATGCAGCGTGATTGATTGTTGCTAGACCCCTTTTGGGGCTAGTGGGATCCACCTCTGTCCGCAGAGGGGATTTACCTCCGCAACACCAAGGCTGAGGATTTCTGTGTTGGCAGCAAAGTTCTAAGGTGGGATTCACGAAGAGAAGACAAGGGCAAACATGCAAAATTTGATTTTCTCTGGAAAGGTCCATTCATCATCAGCACTGTGCAAGGCAATAACACATATTTCCTCAAATCTCTAGATGGCAGCACAGCTGAAGACGGCCCGGTAAACGGCCGAATGTTAAAGCATTATCATGATCCCTTTTGTTGAGAATCTCCCAGCGGTATTTTGTCTGTATATAAATGTTTGTATATATCAACACTTTGTTTAAATTTTTGTGTAACAGTCCGAATGATAGAACACGCAGAAGAAAGCAGGCAGTGCTATACAGTTCACAAGCAATTCAATTGAGGGAAAGTGTTGTTCTCATTCCAGAGTTTCAAGAGACTAACAATCAGCACTAGCAAATTTCAATCTACAACAACAATAGAAGATCAAGGCAGTCTGACCTGTTGTTCTTGACTTTTCACAAGGAAAAGCCATCCCCAAGTGGAGCCACTGTTAGCCTCCTGCTGCAGCAGGTTACTCATCTTTCATGATTGACATTTTTTACATGCCAAATATGTCATACTTTGCATGCTGCAATTTTCCATATTTACTACAGAGACCAAAGAAGGATGTCATGAGAGTGTGCCAGTCCAAATGCCACTACTGTGTTCCAATTTTGATGTGCTATTCCATTTTTTGGAGAATTTTCAGTTAAAGGGAGGTCCAAACAGTTTAATCTTGGGCTCCCTAGGTTTCAATTTCTTGTTTTAGAATATAGAGAATGAATATCTGTCCAAACAGCTTAATCTTGGCAGATTCTTAGATAGGTAGAGAAGCGAGGGTGCTCAACAGCTTAATCTGAGGCCCTGGATGAAATAAGTGTAGTTGTAGATAGGAGGACAGAAAAAATAAAAAATTGAAAAGCTGGGTCTGCAAGTCCAAGTGCACCCAAACCAAAAAGAAGAAAAAATGCTAGGTAAGTAGGTTGGGTAGGTAGTTTTGAGGTTGCAGAATGTTGACTTGTGATCAATTTCATGTTTTCAAGTGTCATATCTATTCAAATCACAATTATTAGGCAATTTCCATTTTAAGGACTTCAAGCGAGGCGTGTCTAACTCCCCCTTCTTCATCTTCACCAAATCATTCACTAACTTCCCCAAAAAGATCAAGATTTGCTTGATATCTCTTAGTTTCATCATTTCCCATGTTAATTGCCTTGGTAAAGATCTGCTTTACTCAAGGAATGTTCATACTCCCTTTATGAATCATTTTCCCCCTGATAGCCTAAGATTCACATACTTAGCGTTTTCTTATCACTTGTCATATTAACTACTAATTTTAGATATGTAACTCCCTATCTATCTCCCCTTCCCTACTAAAACTATGTTAATAACTCCCCTATATACCTATCCCCTCCCCCTGGTTGAAATATAACCATAAATACACCTGGGAATTGCTAAGTTTATCCGAAACTCAGCAAGAACCCTCATTTCCCCCCTCAAACCATCTTCTCATGCATTTCGGACTCCTTCTAATGCACAAAACCCTCCATCACTCCGTAAATCCTTCCTCTAATGCTTTTTGACTCCTTCACAAAGCATAAAAATCCTCCCAAGTACCTTTAAATCCTTCCAAGGCATCAAAAATCCCTTTTTGGGCTATCGTACCCCTTCCCATGCCTTGAAATCCCCTTCAAATATTAAAAAATTCTGCTTCCGATCATAAACACCCGCATCACTTACCTGGGGCCTTGCTCCGATTGCAAAAGGGTTCTACCAGACCCCCTCTGATGTGATATCGCAATCGGGAGGGGAGTCCTGTATTAAAACAGCGCATAAAGTGTGCCCCCGATTGGTTTGGCCGACAGTGATATCGCCGATCGGCGTATCGCTATGACAAAGCAAAGCATGCATGCGCGCTGCCGATATGGTCATTGCCGATGGTCTGTTGCCGATCGTATATCGGCGGTTCATATGAATCCATACCCTATATATATGGGCCCCATCTCTTATCCTGCCACGTCACCCTACCACCTCACCCTTTCCTGCCTACGTCGGCCTGCCATCGTACTGCCACGTCACCCTGCTGATGTCATCCGCCGTACCGCTGATGTCATGCTGACGTCACCCGTAAAAAATAAATATAAAAATGCGCAAGTGCAAAATCAAAGCTTCGGAAGCCCGAAATTAAAAACAGAGGCAGTTTTCGATGCGCGATTAGCACTAATTGCGCATCGCTAAGGGAAATGGGCCGAAATGGGGAATCTTTGGTGAATCTTTTGTTCAGCAGCTGTTTTTGCGCTGAAAAGGGCCGAAAAGGGCTGATTTAACAGTTTTTAGCTTATCAACGGAGAAAGGGATGTCTCGATTCAGGCATTAAAGAGTATCAGAAGCAGAAAGAAGCCAAGACTCATGTCAAAGTGTATCAGTGTTGCGACAAAGTGTATTAGTGGAGATTTTTTTAGCGGTCCGAAGCAGGAAAACATTAAAGAACCCTCCAGCCAAGTCAACAAAACAATTGATGTCATTAAAGGGCTCTCAAATCTCAGTTACTGCACGTCAAAGTCACATGAGATCAGTGGACCAAAGCTCAAAGCACAGTTATTGCAGAAGCACTGCACCAAGCCACAGAGGACACCATATTAAATCATTCGATCTAGCTGCCTCTGGCGCAACTCAAAGGATATTTACTTGCATTTAATTTCAGCACAAGTTTAGGTTTAAAAGGCTTTTTCCCACAGACTTGTTGAGGTCGGTTGTAAATATTTTTGGATATTTACCCTATATATACAGCCTTGAACAATGTAATGGGGGGGTGGTTGTTGGATGGTTGTTTTACTTAAGGAGAGACTCGCACTGTATATCTGATATTTTTCTATAATCAAAGACTGCTTACAAGCTTGGAGAATGGATTGTTTACTATGTTTAATGGTTGAAGAGTGATTGTGGAATTCTTGTGCTGTTACATGACTCAATAAGTGCTTCTTACCTCTGTTTTCCATTCATAAGTCATTATCTAAACAGTAGAAAGAAAGATTAGCTTAGAACTTGTTTAACTGCACTCTATGCTCAATTTCTGCTGTTTCTTTATGTTTTCAATCTGTTTTAGGCATAAATATGGATTCCACATGGCTCATATTTGCCCTAATTCATCCATGAATGACAGTTATCCGGGGATTCTTAACTGCCCCTAGATAGAGCTCATTCGCCTTCCCTTTCTTAAGCTGAGTGAGAGATTGTTAATTGCCTCTCATTCCTTAGATTTCATTCCATCTCTTTTAGCTTGAAAGTTGTTTTATGTACAGCTACCTTGCTCCACATTCCTCTTTGACCGAGAAAACACACCAGCAGTCCTACTCCTTGACTCCATGCCCAATGGTTTGAAACTTATCACTCTATGCATGCCTCTCTGCCTGAAAGTATCATCCTTCCCACCACAAAACACAAACAAAACCCATTGAACCCAATAACTAGCCTAAAATCATCAACAACAAAGCTAAATCATTAAGAGAGAGCCCTCTCTGATTGTAGGTGGGCTAGAGCTTGCAATCCAAAGATTGGTTTGTGGTTACCTCGGCTGTATCCCTTCAGGAGCTTAAGGACAACCTGAGTGTTAACATTTTCCATCAGGTCTGCCTTTATGTCGCCTATCGCATCTCCACCGTTGATCTGGAAGATCTAGATCCAATGGTTGTGGTTCATTTCGGGCGGCCCATGCATATAGGAGTTAACCGCCCAAAAAGAGTGGTTTTCTCTCTTCAGGGCCTAGACACGTGGCAGCTAATGTATGGGCTCGGTGGAGCTCGGCCAAAACCTCTTACAGCCTTCGGTCCTCATGAAATCCTACTTGTTTCGAACTTGAAATAATATGTAGTGACATTTATAAACCCCTTCGGGTCCGGTTTCATCGCATCGGCGCTTTCCCTTCCTTTTTAGTTTATTTCATGAAAAGGTGAAAATGCATAGAAAAATGTCATTTTACGGGAATATCATTTATAAGTCTATCGGGTCCAGCTATCGCATCACACAACACACACACACATATATATAGATATATATATCCCCTCTCCTCTATGTAGCTCCGATGCGATTTTGATATATCACAATCGCGTATCACATGGGCCCAGGGTTCTGTGCATATGGAAACATCAATTACGATCCACTGAGATCAGCGTTCGCGATATCGCTCAGCGTGGGGTCCCGCCTCAAGCCCTTTCCATCGTCAATGTTGATCTGCCAATTGACGATCGTAGTGTCGCATTGGCCTGGGTCTTTTGCTTATATCATGCACATGTGCCTTCCTCTGACCCAATATATTGGGGATCGACAATCGCAAGTGCTTCCTCTTTCCGCTTAAATCCACCTTTGACCTCCTCCGATGCGATTTTCTTCATAAAGCCTTTTAGGCCATTTTTTGAAGATTTGCCTCTTTTTCTAAAGAACCAAGGGCATCTTCTTTCCGCGATAACTTCTGCATACTAAGTCCATTTTTGCCCATTCAAGTTGCAGCAGATTCAGAATGAGATGATCTCTGCAATGGGGCTATTTCCGAGAGCAGCCTGCGACTTTCATTTTCCTCTGATTTACAAAGGATTTGTGCCATTTGGCACCTTTTACCTCTTATATGAAGTCTTTTAGACTTAGAGGTTTATCCAGGATCCATTTTTGGATCATGTGCAAAGGATTTGATGCTTGAAAATTGATGATTACATTGATGCTTGTTCATTAATGATCGCTTTAAAGATAATCACACATATGGACCAGAAAACAAAACTTGAAGAACAAAGAACCATAACACAAAGATTGAAGAACACATGGTTGTGATTGAACAAAATCAGTTGAATAAGATAGTTTATATTTTTTATACCTCTACAACAGCAACACAAGTCTTTAGTGTATAACCAACATTATGCTGTAGGTCTATGATGTCAAACATGTGTTACCGTAGATAATAACACACTCCATCTTCTTCCAGACTGTGTTGCAACATATTTAGCCATCCAAACCTTGTCTTTTGCAATGCTAAATCTTTGACCACAATTTTCCAGATCAACAAACAATACAAATAAAATTTGTCCTAAATTGAAGACTCAACCGAAAATAAAGAGGTGAGATGCAAATAGTCTTGGAATACCAAGATACATCTCCTCATTTCAAATTCCTACACAGAATGCAAACAATCAGAGAACCATGCTTATAAAAATGCATTCTTGAATGAGAATGAAGTTTTATGAATTGAACATTTGTATGTGAGGGCTCTTTAACAAGCTTGAAAAGGAGAAAGGGTAGCATAAGGAGAGCCAACTTGAAGAAGGGAAGTTGAGAGGATGGGTTGCAGAAGAGAGAACATAAACTAATTGATGAAAAAAGACATATATCAACCAACAAATTTGATTTGTAACTTTGATCAGGAGATTGTATCCTCCTTTCAAGTTGTAGCTTGATAAAGAACATGTTGTAGCATTAAAATTTGTGGGAATTGGAGCTTCCTTGCAAGTTGAATCTTGCAGAAGACTTGAGGTAGCAACCTATAAAAAACTTGATGTAATAGGGGAGGAGGAGCTTGCATTCACTTCACTTTCAACCAAAAATTTGTGGTTTTCTCCCTTTATGGGTTTCCACTTACATTGGTGTCTTCATGCGTTGAATGTTGAACGTATAAGTCATTAATTACAAAATAAAATTCATGACAAAGAAAATTAAGTTGAATTAAATAATTGAAAAAACACAATGACTAATTCACCCCCCAAGTAATTTCCAAGTATTTATCAATTGGTTTCAGAGCAAGTCCCTTCAACACTAGTTTAATAGTTAGAAGGAGGTCCTAAATCATTAGAATGGCTAGTCAAGAAGGATGCTCAACAAACAAATCCCCTTTGTTTACTGACAAAAATTATGCCTTCTAGAAAGTGAGAATGAAGACATATTTAATGTCTCTTGGAGTAGAAGTTTGGGTTGTTCTGCTCATGGGTTATGAAAAACCAAAGAAAATGAGTAGTGACAAAGATGACAAACTGGAATTCACAACCAATGCAAAAGTTATGAATGCTCTTCTTAGTGGATTAAGCGAATATGAATCTATGAAGGTAATTCATTGTAAAACAACGAAAGAAATCTAGGGTAAATTGCAAAATATTCATGAAGGAGATATCAAAGTAAAGATGGCCAAATTACAAGTATATAGAATGCAATTTGAGACATTAAAAATGAATGAATATGAAGATTTTGCTAAGTTATTTATAAGAGTAGATGAAGTTGTTAATGTTATGATGGGTCTAAGAGAAACACACAAAGGGAGTGTAATCGTCCAAAAAATATTGACGTCATTACCTCCAAAGTTTAATCCTAAGGTTTCATCTATAGAAGAAACAACCAAATTTGAGACATGAAACAAGGATCAACTTCTTGGTTCTTTAACAACTTATGAGATGAGAATTTCAAAAGGAAAGTCAACTACTAGAGATGCAACTTTCAAAGCAGACAAGTCTACAGAATACAAGGAATGTTCATGCTTAGACTTTGACGAAGGAGAGGCGAAATTTCTTAAAAGATTGAAGAAAGGTACATGTAAGTACAAAGGAAAGCTCCCATTTAAATGTTTCAATTGTGGAAGAGTGGGGTATTATGCATCTAAATTTCCATACAAGAAAGAAGAAAATAAGTTTAAGGGGAAAGAAAATAATAGGTTTAACAAAATGCAGAAGGAGAAAAACTTTAAAAACGAAGAGCTTCTACGCACAAGAAGATAGTAGTACGTCTAAAAGTTGTAATGAATCTTGTGATGAAGATGGAGCTAGTGAATTTATTTTGATTTCCTTAGAAAAATTGGAAGAAGAACTTATTGAATGTGAAGAAGAAGAAGAAGTTGAGGTAGATCTTGAGGGCAAGTTGATCAGTGCCCTGGAGGAAATAGAGAGACTCAAATAGAAGAATAAGAAATAGAAAGATATTTTATTAAAAGATGTAAAAGAAGAATCTAATTCATAATAGGTTTTGAAGCTTAAATTTGAACTAGAATGAGAAAAGAAGGTGGAGGAAATTATGTTATAAGAAATAAAAGATAAAAGCATGGAGTGTGAAAGACTGGAAGAAGAAATAGTAACCCTGAATAAAAAGTTAGAGAAGGCACAAATTGATTTAAATATGAACCTTCAACATATAAAAGAATTTAAAAAAATTGGATGTGATATTAAATGCTTAGAGGTCTCCACATATGAAAGTTGGGTTAGGCTATGAAGGAGAATCTAGTGAAAGTAAGACAATGGAAAAAAAGACGATTAATTTTGTAAAAGTTGTAAAGGGAGACAATGATAGTCCACATCAACTTGAGAATAAGGGTTTGAGTAGCACATCTAATCCACAACAAAACAACATTGAACCTATGGAACAAATGTCAACAACAAAGAACCACTTCTAGTCAATTACAATAGACAAAAAGAGTGGACAAATAGACACTAAGCCATGAGAGACTATACTTCTCCAAGAGACAAAGTTATCAAATTCCAAGAAGGTCATATCCTCAAGTATCATCCATTCCCAGGTATGGAAACCTTTACTATGGATATTGTTACTTTTGTAAAAAAATTGGACACAAAGCTATAAATTGCAAAACTTATGTCAGAAGAAATAAACTAAGGAACACTAAAAGAAGTGAAGTGAACAATAGACCTACAAACATAAAAAAACAAACATGAATTTGGACATGAATACCTTTTCTCCTCTTTTTGATATAACTAAATGTCACTACTATCACAATTTCGGGCATAAGTCGTACGAATGTCAACTCAAAAACAATAGGTCACAACCTTAAAATAATTGTAGAATATAAGAACATATGTAGTGGAGAAAGAAGAAAGTAGAGAATAAAGATGATAAGTGTGGCCTAGTTCTGTATGTTCAAAATTAGAATAGTCAATGGTTTGTGGACAATGGCTATTCTAGACATATGATAGCGGACAAAAGCAAATTTGTGTCTTTAGATGAAAATAAAATAGGAAATGTCACATTTGGAAATGATGCAACAAGAAAAATTATAATAAAGGGTACAATCATCTTGAATAATGGTAGAGGAAAGGCTCAAAATGAACTATTTATTGAAGGAATGAAACATAATTTGTTGAATGTTAGTCATATGTGTGATAGAGACTGTGATGTCCTCTTCAGAGCTTAGGACTATGAGATCAAGTCAACAAAAATAAGGAAGGTCTTGGCTAAAGGAGTATATATATTTTTTGAAGGAAGATAATAAAGAGTACTACATCAAAAAACAAGATGAGTCCTGGTTATGCCACAAGAGACTAGGGTATCTCAATTTTGATAACATCATCAGGCTTAATACAAGGAGAGCAGTAAGAGATATACCAAATATTACAAAAGCTCAAAATCTTATTTGTAAATCATGTCAAATTGGAAAACAAGCTCGAAATTCATTCAAGGTCAAGGATAAGTTGTCAAGTAGTAAGCCCCTGTAATTAGTACATGTGGATTTGTGTGGTCCTTCTAGAACAGAAGCACCAAGAGGAGAAAGGTATTTCATGTTGGTAATTGATGATTATTATATGTTAACATGGGTAGCCTTTCTTAGAAACAAGACAAAAGATTTGAGAAGTTAGCAGAAAACCAATCTAGGTGCAAGATAAAGTGCATAAGCTCAAACCGAGGAGGTTAATTTACTTCATATGAGTTTGCATACTTTTGTGATGAACTTGGTATAAAAGGGTAGTATATTATTGCAGACACTCCCTAGCAAAATGGAGTTGCAGAGAGACATAATAGATCCATACATCAAATGTTAGAGCCATGATGCAAGAGAGAAACATTCCCCAAACCTATTGGGATTTAGTAGTACACATAACAATTTTTATTCTGAATAAGGCACATCTCATACCAAATTGTGATAAGACACCATATGAATTGTGGCACAGTAAAGCAACATCTATCGAACATTTCAAAGTATTTGGAAGTAAGTGTTATATAAAAAACAATGATGAAAAGTTACGGAAGTTTGATTCAAGGTCAGATGAAGGAATATTTTTCGGGGTATTCAACAAAAATTAAAGGATACAGGTGTTATAATAAACAACTGCATAAGATTGTGGATTGCATATATGTAAAGTTTGATGAAGAGCTACCTGGCAAGAACTAGAACACATGTTTTATAGATCCATCATATCATCACCATGTGAGTGAAGAAGAAGGAGTACGGGATGAAGAAAAAAAAAAAAACTCATTTTAAGGATCCTTCAAGGTATGCACAAAATAATGGCCCTAATAGTAAAATTATTGATGATAAAAGTGAAGGAGTTCAAATGAGGAGGCAACTTACAAAGACAATAGATCAAGCTCAAATAACCATGTTGTCAAAGATTGAGCCAATAAATTTTGATGAAGTAAGTAAATAAAAACACTCGATAGATGCCATGGACAAGGAGCTAGATCATATTGAAAATAACAAGACATGGGAACTAAAACCAAGACTAGCAGGAAATAATGTCGTAGGTACAAAATGGTTATTCAAAAATAAGATAAGTGAACAGGGATAGATTGTTAGATATAAAGCAAGATTGGAATGTAAGGGTTACTCACGGGGATAAGGTCTTCACTATGAAGAAAATTTTGCACCCGTGGTGAGAGTGAAGGAAATTAGAATGTTTCTTGCTTTTGCATGTTATAAATATTTCAAAGTATACCATATGGATGTGACGTCGACATTTTTAAATGGAGAGCTTGAGGAGGAGGTCAATATAGAACAACCTAAGGGCTTCTTATTGTCAGATAATCGTAATGATGTATGCAGGTTAAAGAAGATAGCGTATGGACTTAAACAAGCACCACGAGCATGGTACTCTAGGTTATACAAGTACCTTTAAAAGTAAGGTTTCAAGAGAGGAGCAACTGATAGCAACTTGTATACAAAGGCCCATGAAGATTAAATCCTAATTATGGTGGTGTATGTAGATGAATTATATTTGGAAGCAACAAGGACAATTTAGTGCAATGGTTTGCTAACGAGATGAAGTTTGAGTTCGAGATGTCAATGATTGGAGAACTAATTTTTTACATAGGGCTAAAATTTTACAATAGTCAGAAGGTTTATTCATTTTCAAGAAAAGTATCTAAAGGATATGTTGAATAAGTTCAAAATGGAAGATTGTAAAGTTGTCTCAAACCCCATGGCAGTTGGACGCAAGTTGTGTGTAGATGACGAATCACTTGATGTTGACTAGAATCTCTACAAATCTATGACATGCATTTTACTATATCTAACAAATTCTAGGCTAGATATAATGTTGGTAGTCAGATTGGTGGCAAGATATTAGTCAACACCTAAACAAAATCTTCTAATAGCAACAAAAAGGATATTCAGGTATTTGAAAGGGACTACAGACTATGGACTATGGTACCCAAAAGGAAAGGACTTCACACTCACATCATACACAAATGTCGACTAAGCCAATTGTATAGATGACAGGGAGAGTAGGAGTGGTGGTGCATTCTACGTAGGAAAATCACTAGTTGCATGGTTAAGCAAAAATCAATCCTCAATACCTCTCTATATAGAAGAAGCCAAATACATAACAATTGTTGCTTGTTGCACACAAGTGTTGTGGATGAAACATACACTACAAGGTTTGAAGGTAACTTTCAACGAACCAATATCTATGAAGTGCGACGATACTAGTGCAATAAGCATCTCAAAGAATCTGGTGCTTCTTTCAAAAATTAAACATATTCCTATAAAGTATCACTTCCTTAAAGAAAAGGTGGTTGAGCAAACAATGAAGTTGGAATATATATCAACAAAAGAGCAGATAACAAATATATTTACTAAACCAGTAGCAAGAGAGCCACTTGAATATCTAAGGCACAAGTTGGGGATAGTCCCTGTTCCCTCTTCTCACTAGTTTGAATTCAAAGACAAAGCCTCAAAGGACTGTAGAGAATATGAAAAAGACTGCACTATCTAAGGGGGAGAGTGTATAGGAGCATTAAGAAGCATATGATAAAAAAACAAGTTTACATACTAAGACTTTGAGGTAGCCAGAGAAGCAACATGAAAAAGACCATATTATATCTGCAGAATGAGACCATCTTCGTTATGAAGAGACAACATCAACTTGGTCCATCATTCAAAAGTTTATTGATACAAATTTTACACAAAAATGTATATATGACAAAGTAAATAACATGTTCAAAATGCATACGATTTATCTTAGCTTCTGCATATTTAGTAAAATCATTTTGATTGTAAGTCTAGCTCATAGTATTTTTTTACATCATTAGAACTCCTCAAAATTCTTTAGCCTTTGTTCTCTAGATATGTATGAACTATGCATCAAAGTATATTGTATTATTCATGTACTCAATTGATATTCTCTAAACTATGAGGAAAGGAAAGCAAGAGATCCTTCCAAAGATGCACAGTGAAAGAAAATGTGATGATTTCAAGCTAACATGAGCATAATCTATATATATTCTTATGTTTGGTTTGTTACTGTCTTCATCATGAAGTGTCATGTGACAAACATCTAAAGCATATCCATTGCAGATCATATTCTTTGCAACTACAAAGGTAAAATTATCATGCTCTAAAAATTCATAAATGCAGAAGTTAAGCACAAAAGCACATATTATATTTGACAAACAATCGAACATATCAGAAATGTGTTGGTCAAAATGTCACAACCTCACAAGGATGACAACGCAACTTCAAGTCATGACAACTGTCTCTGAATTAGTCTCAACAAGAAGTATATGACAATCTAGAACAAACAAGCATTCAAGCATAAAGAGGCCTATTCTTGACACAAGACTATGTTCATAAATCTTGAACCAAAGATATTTTTTTTAGACAGAAACAGATAAGTTTTATTAATGGGCGCCAACGCATTGGCAATGAGCGGTTACAAAACTGTTCTGGCAGAATGCTGGAAATTTAACTTTCCTTCTGAGACAGAAAATATTTATGCAAAGGCTGAAGACCCCACTGAGGGAGACAAACTCCATCGATCATTCTCGGGTGGAGCGGAGGAGAGACCATCGGTAAGGCATTGCTGAGACTGTCGGAGAACCCGTAGAAGAAAGCTGGAGAATGAGAGGTGCCTGGGGCGTGAGACCCATCCAGAACAGAGAGCTGAAACTTTAATAAAAGATCCAGAACAATACTGAGTGAGCCCATGAGACAAAATCCTATGAGTGCTTCGGGAACATGGCGATCTGTTTCTACCAGAGTGCTAAAGTAGATCGCTCAACCTTCCTACATTTGGAAGCAAATCGCAAAGGGCGAAGCTCAGGGCGAGAGGCTTAGAAAAGGGAACCGACTGCAGAATTTAGGAATTGAGCCCGGAATTTCCAGGTGAACTTTGACAGAAAGGCGGCACAGGCAGAAGGGATCGGAGGAACCCAGAAGAAGAAGGTTCGGCGGCCACACGACTTAGGGAATATTGCAAAGGAAGTCGACAGAATTGACAGTCAGCGATCTTTTACTCCGCAGAGCGCCTTGATTGGCTTCCATATCTACCTGGGAATTTAAATTCCTGGGGATATGATAGAAAGTTGAACCAAAGATATTAGCACATATGTCCGTGAAGAAATTAATCAAAGACCAATGGAGCAAATTTGGTGCCTTAATTCTAAAGAAATGAGTTAGCGTAAAAGTTCAAAGAAAATAATCAAAGAAATATTCCTAATGAAGAGACATAACTAGATGACATTACATTTGTAGAAGAATAAGATATGCCATACAGAGAGGACATTATCTATATCTCTCACAAAGGACATTATATATCTCTCTCACAGAGGAAACAAATTTGTTGAAGAAAATGAAACAAAGAAACATCACCAACACTGAGACTTTGAATAGTTGCAAATGAAAATCAAGCATCAATAGTAGACTAACATAAAGATTATCTCTAAGATAGTAGAAAAACACAAAGATAGTAGACCAATGCAGAGAAACTGAGGAAAACACACACATCTTATGCATAAAGGAGGAGTCATAAAGAAGATTACAAATATATCCTGGAGATCTATACTGTGTGAATAATCCCCAAACTATTCTCAAAATGCATAAACAAGACAAATACTCAATATTCGATAGCTCAAAGAGATTCACAGGAACACGAAAGTGAATATTTGTAACTCTACTGAGGAGCATTGATAATGTAGAAAAGAAAGGTAATGCATAACAATAATGACAACATAGGAGTGCCAAAGAGACTGTTAAACAAAGTTGTTGGATAGGCAAAATCGATAGAGGAAATGACAACGCATAGGTCTAAAATAAAAAAGATGATGACAGATAGTCAAAGGAAAGCTATAGGTTGAATGGATTAAATATGCATTACAAAATATGAATAAGTTAGCGGATTGAAGTATGACATGGACAAAGGTCGACCATTCTATCATCAATCATTATATGACACCTTGACATAACATTTCTAATTCCTAATTCTTGGAGATGTTGAAGAGAAAATACGTTGGAGTTAGAACACTAGGTTGGTATACTTAGAAATATCATATCAATGGAACAAAAATCTAAAAGTATCACACCATTGCAAGTCGACATCCCATAATCTATTCGATATTTCATAGTACATGACCTTTATATGCATAAAGAAAAGAAAATGTGATGTCTGGTCGTGGTCTATTTAGTCATAATAGTTGGCTCTCACTTGACGCTAGTCAAAATTTTTGCAAAGTCAATGCAAGGATTCATATTATTATATACACACAAAATGTTTGTTTTCCTTTATGCTCAATATTTGATGGCATTACTTAATTACATTAGCTCAATGATCATAAAATTTGAATATTAATGTCTCTGGTAAGTAAAACTCAGTGTGTCGATGCTCCAAAACAATGACAAACATTGCTCTCAGAATATGACAGGACTCAGTCCAAGGCATTGGTTAAATCTAAAGAATAAAGCACATACGATATCATATTGAAGATGTCAAATTATTTTATGGTACATTTAAACAATGAATTGAGGTTATCATAGTGATCCAATTGAGATGGTTAATTGATAAAACAAATAATAATTGCTTTGTCTCTCTCGTAAATAAAAATGGAATAGTGAATACCAAGTTATCTATCATAATATGAAGATGTAAAACATGTCAAACTTTATCTCTCGTTTGAACTTTAATTAGTATTGTGGTATTTTAAAGTAAACTTTGTGATCACAACTAGTATTTTACATCATCGAAGTACATTTTCATAATACTTTTGTTGGCCTATGTAATAAGGAGCATAAATATAAAGCTATTCCTTTCATTGATTCAAAAAATTAGGGTGAAATCTCTTTCATATATTGACAAATACAACTAAAGAAATTACAATGATATTGGTAGAGGTTGATTACTTCCACAAGGAACTAATCCCTATCAAATTCATAAGCGAATATAGGTGATGATTGAATATTTCTTGACCCTGAATACAAACACTATTCATACTTTTCTACAAAACCCCATGTCATTAATGTTAAAGGGGGAGGTATTGGCATTGGAAATGAGGCTGAAAGGAGAAGTCTCTCAGGAGAAATAAGGAGGATGACTTTTAGGGGAAGAGCATAATGTTTCCATCAATACCAAAGGGGGAGAATGTTGGCAATGTTGGCATTGATGTCAAATGAGGTTTGCATTGATAATGAGATATGCCATGTTAATGAGGTTTGGGTTGCTTGATGATTAATGAGTTTGTCATATTAATGAATAGGATTGCTCAGTGGATTGCTGCAAGGTTGATTGCTAGAGTTGATTAATTTATAGTGCAAGGTTGATTTTTTGATGTAGTGGATACCCTGAAAATACCAACATAGATAGTTGTTGCGATTCAGATACATGCATAAACGTAGATGCATTAGTGGCATATGATTTCATATTGATGATATTATTGTGGGAAACAATTGAATTTAAAGTGAAGGCAATAAGATAAGAGATATAAGTCGTTTGAGTGGAGGAGGCTAAGGAAGCGTAGAACAACCTGGACAAATGCCCACCACACATGACACATGATATGGAGACCTTTTGACGTTAAAATTGGTCATTCTGACTATTCTGTGAGTATCCTCCTCCATTCAGTTCAACCTCTATTAATCTCGAAACTACAAATAGTCTTATCACTCTAAATTATAGAGCAATAGTTTTTGATGAGAAAAGAATTGAGCGACTAGAAAATGATTACGTGAATTTCAATGTCAAAGTAAGTACTTCATATATTCTATACACATGTAGTTCAAGGAATAATATAGTCTATACATAGTAATTTATAAATTTTATAGCCATTCCAAGCACACACAATTTGTTGCATAAATCAATCACAACATCTTATGAACATTGTAGGTGTTCCATATACACAAAGTTGTACATAGTGGAACATAATCCTTTGTAACATCAACCAATAACTAGATTTGAAGCAAGCCTAAGCAACCATAATCCACCATCTGTTTAGCGAACTAACATGAGTAGTACATCACTATACATTTAACATGAATATATATATATATATATATATCACGAGGAGGATAGCCAATTGGATTAGGGACAAAACTTACCTCCCAACGACAGATTAACTACAATCAAACCTCTTATTCAGCTGTCTCCCTCGAGCCAGATTCTAGGGTGTAAGAGGACCGCTTGAAGGATAAAGCCTCAACTGCCAATTGATCCAAGAATTCTTGTGACAGGGATCTCTCTCCTGGTCATGTGCGCTTCTTCCACTAGACTCTGTCTAACCCTATGCTATCTCCAAATGGGTATATGGATAAACCTTTAGTTGAGCACTAGAAGTGTCTGCTCCATGATTTGTTTTGGTTTCCCTTGTTAAACCCTCTTCTTCTCACCCGTCCTCTAGTTGCTTCAATTTTCTAACCCTTTTCTCTTATTTTTTCTAGTTTGGTGCAAAACTTGTGGGTAAATTAAATGAAGCCCATCTATCCATCATCTTCCATATTTTTTTTGTTTTATTTGACTTTGTTATCTCTAATTGATTTTTGTGCCGACCTTCCCAGCCAACCACCATAATGTCACCTTCTCCTTTTCTTTCCATGTGTTAGTCTTCATGGTTGTAAAAAAAATACCCAAAATATCCTCAAAGAAAAATCCTCCTCAGTCTTGGAATTAATGTCCCTTTTACCTCGGCCCATGTGCTCAATTTTATCTTTCAAAATATTACCTTCTTTTTTTAAAGATGAAAGGTGATGAGGGTTATCACAAATCTCCCCACCCCTTGGGGGAACACCATCCTCGATCTTCAATGTCCATATACAATATAACAATAATTGTTTAAAGGACACAACACAACTAAAATGGAGTTTTATATATACAACTCATTTCATCTTTTACATCACATGTTATACACATCATGGCTTACCTAGCCACTCAGTAAATATCACTTTATAAATTCAACCATTTTCCAATGGCCCCTTTTTGTCGTTTTTTGGTGTTTGATATATTCAATCCATCTTTGCTTTCTTCCATTTCCTTGGGGTGTTGCATTCCTCTAATGTTCAATTCTATTATCCTTACGCTCCTTGTTTCTTCAACGAACAATTATCAACTTATTATTTTGGGCACACCCCCAATGTGCTATAGATTCCAATCAATTATGTTCATTAGAAAAAGAAAATTATTTTCCAAGCTTCCATTTAAGTTTAAGCATTCCCTTCTCTGCTTCCAAGTCCCTTAGGCAATCTGGTCACCCCCCTTCCACGAGTCACTCACCTTCCAAGTTCAAGCATCCCCTTCTTTGCTTCCTAGTCCCTCGGGCATTCCATTCTTGGCAAGGCATCCTTGCATCGAAAGGTTCTCAAAACCAAGGTATATACTTGTCTCAAAACTATCATGTCGGTCATAGCATGCTTTATGGAAATTAGTTGGCACCATTGGTGCTAGTGTCCAACAATGGTCCTGTTCTTGAAATCTTTAGCTTTTGCACACTGTTGTTGTTCCATGTTGTGGCCAGCCTTGTTCATTCTAACTGAGTAGTATCATGCCTATTCCTACATCATAAACACACAAATCCCACATGACTCATCATAAAAAAGATGTAATGAATGTAATTTACACCTTATTAACAATTTATCCTTGCAGTGAACTTGGATTTTTCCATAAATCCTACAACAAATCTAAGTTAGTTTATAAACCAAACCATCATAAGCTAAAACATGTCATCTGGTTAGCTCAAAAATATAAGCTATCATCAATCATGCTCATAATTTAAAGATTTATAATATCACTAAAGCATTGGTACTTATCTTGATTTGATGGTACACGCACGGGGTCAATTTCGTATCCTGGAAAGCACCCAAATAACATGTCCTCCAAGCCAAAGTGCCAAACCAAAGTGGCTGCTCCAAGGCTCTATGTACCCTCCAGACTATTTTTCAAGGTACCAATTCAATAGTCATGCTACTCTTGGGCTCCAGGTACCCTAGAGGCTAACTTCCAAGGTATCAACCCCACAGTCATGCTGGATCGATTTCCAAAGCAACAAGGGAATCCAGAGGTTCACCTCCACCCTAAATCATCAAGGGAATCTAGATGTTTATACCTCCACCCAATGATGATTATATATATAAGTCTATTCACGACTATGGGCACTACCAAACCAGGTAGTCTTTTGACGACTGGAATATTATCATTGTGAATCTAGAGGCTATCTTGCCTCTAACAAAAAACAATACATAGCACGTGGGCTTAGATAGTCCCATACCTTCCTATCCCTAACAAGTTACACAACATAACATGTACACATAGCACACTACACATACATATGGCACAATACAACATATACATAACACATGCACATATACACACGATTCAATACATTGTAACACATAATCCAGAGACTACACCATCTCTATTTATGTGAACTAAGCCATACTACCCCTTTGATTTTTCCACATTCACAATCTTTGCATGGGAAAGATGTGAGAGTCACATTCTCATGATATTATAATGATAATTAAGTAGGAATTATTTTTTTTTCCAATAAATGTTATCCATGAGGGATCAGCTTTCCATTCGAATGGCCCTTGAAAACCTTGTCAGACAAAATGGAAATTTCATATCTATATGCAACAACATAATCATGTATACAATACATAAGCACATGTGCAATTAAAATCAGGGCTAAGAGAACTCCCTTTCATTATCCATCATTTTCATGGACTCAACTAGGCTACATGGTTGTCACAATGGCGTCATGTGGAAACTTTACAACCACTTACATTTTCATTGGTGCCTATGTTTGAGCTTCAAAATGTCATACAAATGTCACTCATTACCATACATTTTTCACCTATGCTTCCATTATATCACCCATTATTCACCACCATGTCACTTCATTTTCCCTATTATTCACCATTAATGGGTCTCATTTATATTTCCAAATATTATTTATTTTAAAGCATTTTTAAGAGATATTCTTGATTAAATATTAGAAAATAATATATTTTACTTTATATATGGAAATTGGGTTGTTTTGTGACATGTGTAGGTGCTAAGGAAGATTCCAAGACACCTTTATGTGGCCTTGAATGATCAAATTCGAATTTGAAGAGATAAACCTCATGGAGAAGATCAAGGACAAAAGGGGGTTATGTGTCTAGATGGTTGAGATATTTATGGAACTAAAGAGAGATTAGTGGATGATCATTATGAGTTTGTTACTCATCCAATTGTGTAAATAGGAGTACAATCTCCTCCATTTGTAATCTTGAAGTTTTTGTAATCTTAGAATTTTGGAGTATGTAATCTTAGAAGCTTAGAGTTGTAATCTTAGAGTTGGTTTGTAATGGAGATTTTGAAATAAATGGTCATACTTCAATTTTGATTCTACATCTGTATCTCCATTGAAGTGGTGTGCTTGTGGGTTATGGAGGGCCCCCAAACAATTGTTGGATCTAGGTTTGATTAGCTATTGAAAGAGGTCTTAATGAATATGTTCTTGTAAGGGGACTTTAAGATCTTGGACAAATTAGGAATCCTTATAAATCTATATATTTTAGATAAGCACTTCTAAGTTTACCTTCCCGGGTTGACATTAGATTAAACTCTAATTGACATCATCAATTGGAAGCAAGCATACTTCAAGAAAACAATTTCCAAAGATCACTTCTGCAAATCCCATTGGTTCGTTCTTTTCTTCATGTTGTGTCACGATGCGCTTCATGTAGGGCTCACTTTCAACTCAAATTTGATTATTTCTTCCCTTGTATGGAAGCTGTATACGAGAACAATCCATCACAAAGTATCCATGGTGTTTTTTTGACCAATATTTGCTTAGAAGTAATCCACAGGCTTCAAGAATGTCCGCAACTATCATATTTATACATTAGTCAACTCTATAATCAAATGACAAATGAATAAGGAAATTTGTGAGTTTAGTAATGGATTGGACAAGTGATCTGTCCATTTTTATGATCCGTGTATCAATTTTATCAATCTTAGCAATAGAGAATAGCATAACGATTACGAATTCACCAAAATCAACCAAACAATTGTGAGTACATTATAATTAAAAAATTCAAAAGTTAACAGAAATGGAGGGTACAGAGTGTTAGGACATAAATTCACAACATTTACAACAAATTTGTTGATATCGCGAGAGTTACCAAACATTATCTGAGAAGCAAAAACTTCTCTACTTGTTGGGGTGTGGGATGAGAGTACCTAGAGAATCAGTTCCCACTGGATTGATATAATTTTGATCTCAAAGAGTGAAATGTTAGAGTGAGCTCTCTTCATATCTTGAACAATGTTCTAATAAAAAATTTCCATCGTAGAGGGCTATGCTGATGAGTCAGGTGATGTAAGTGTATCCACTGCAACAAGAATGATGGACTTGTTCTTGTTATTGCTCGAAGTGTTCTTCGAAGAAGGAGACCCTTCAGACTTGTTTTGTGAATTATGAGATGGGTTGGAATGTGGAAGAATTTGTGTAAGAATTACTTCTTAATTGCCTTATCATAAATATGTCCCTTTCTCCTTGGGTTATAATGATAAGTTGACTTCTTATGAGCACCTTCACTCAATAATGAATGATTAGCACTTTGTTTATCAGCATTGTATATAATGTTGAACACATCCATTGAATGTCCAACATCTAAATTGTCTTTGGTCACGACAGGTTTACTTGTTTCTTCTTTTTTCTCATACTATTATTTCGTTTAATAGGATATCAATGTGATTAGTCATCATAGTGTTCATATTATGGTTCCACTGTAGGTATGTCTTTTCTGAATGCTTTTTCTTAATGAAAGGTGCAAAAATTATCCATTCCCAAGCTTTTCATAATGAAAACCATGTTAGAACTTTGAGCATATTTTTCCAATTTTGAATTGTTATTCTTTTTGAAAAATGATGGCCTCGAAGACTTGCTACTAGTAGTAGATGCCTTCATTTACCATCTCTTCAATTATGATACTTCATTCATAAGAAAATTCAGAGACTTGGTCAAGTCTTCCATATCAAAAGAATATGTATTTAGTTCTAGTGGAAGAGACTTGGTTTTTCTTAGCTTCTTTTGAGTCTTTGGGATCATTTTCATCTACGATTACTCTAATAAATCACAAATATTTTTCTACAACAAGACCTTCCGTAAATTTTAAGGCTAGTGTTTCCTTCTCAACTCTTTCAACAAAACAGAAATGTTAGTCAGCAAGGTAGATATGTAATAATCCTTACGGATATGATCGTGAGGTTTCACATCGCTCAGGACCTTATACGAAAAACGCATAAATCACTTATTAAAATATTTAATTCTTTCTTTATGCCCCACTTTCAAATTCCCAAGTTCTTTCAACAACATGGCCAGAGTCTTATGGTTAACAATTCTTTCAAGAAAATTTTTCTTAAACTCCCTCCAGCTTCAGATTGAATTTATTAGAAGATTATGATACCATACATATGCTCTACCTTCTAAAGTATACGAAAAGAATGTATAAGAAACATCATCGAAACTTACCTCAAGCATCCATAAATTCATGTAGAACTTGTTTGTATGGTCTTTAGACTTAGTCTTCTTATCTGGATTCAACTTTGACAAAAGATTTCCTAGATGTTTAGGCATCTTGTGGAGATTGTTTGAAAGAGTGAGAGGCCCTTGGGCCATCTAATCCAAATCTTTGTTAGCCATATCTTTGTGTTTGTCCTCCTCCTATTTTAAATCTGAAGAAGTTTTTCCCTCACTATTTGAATTTGCATTGTAATCAGGGTGCTCCTTGTCAGAGAACTGAAAATCTTCTCCTTCACTGTATGGATTCTCCTTAACAGGTGGAATTTCTCCTAGATTTTTTTGGGTTCAACCAACTCTTTGAGTTTTTCGATAACCGAATATTCCACCAATGAAACTAATACACCACTAGGATTTACTTCTTTATTTACATGCTTATGAGGCATAATCAAAACAACACAGAGAAGACCAAGAGCTCTCACAAAGTGACAAGTGATGAAGGTGTTGGATATTGCCAACATGAAAGGGGCCCTCCTTGATGAAAATTCCGAATTAGACTTCTCACCATTTAGTGTGGGATCCCTTCCAGAAATAAGACCCAACTACCATATGTTCTTATAGATTTTCCTTAGCTACAATGGTCATCACAAGAGAGTAATGCATAGGTACTTTTAGATGAATGAGTGACTATGCCTTGTGGAACATTCAACTGTGGGATGTATCAAGGTTAGTTTACCAAAAAGAAGAGAAAAAGTGAGCCTTTAAAACAAGAGTAATAGTATTGATCTAGTAAAGACACATGAGAGTATACATATGGATGAATTGTTTCGAAACTAGAAAAATAGTTCACATAGAAGAAAGGATTGTTAAAACACATACAACACACCTTAAACAAGATAGGTATCAAATCCACTGAAAAATTTCAATTTCCTTAGTATAGATGAAAACATACATCACAAACATTCAAAGAATAGACTTACAATATTTACAACATATGCATGAAAATGTGTTGGCTCAATGAGATTCAAAATTAAGCAAAAGTTCTAAGATACGTCAGTATTGTGAACACCACTAGCTCCAATAGTGGAGCGTTAGAGTAACCAGTTACTCCTTGAAAAAAAATATTTTACTCTCTAATGCCTAGTAGGAGAAGCCAAGGTGAAAATTCCTTTGCATGAGATATTAGGGTGTCGATATAAAAAAATGGGTGACCATTCACCTCCCGTGTGACCCTTTGACTACCCTTGTGACTGTTTAACTTCTCTATGACCTTTTGACTCCTTCATGACTTTTCACATTCTATAGATGACTCTTGGAATTCAACTTTACATTACATTTCTCAAATATTGAAATTACACAATCCAAAAATGATGTGGAAAATGATGACCCATGACATAACATAACATGACACTGATGACATAGACTGCATGATGATGTGGCAATGTCAAGATAGTCTTAATGCTTCTATCTTTGCACCTTCTTTAAATATGGAAGATGTTCTTCTTCTTCCTCCTCCATAAGGTTTGAAGGTAGGGTCTTCAATGTAATCTTGCTATCCATCTATTGATGCAATTTGGTATCACTTTTTCCTTCTTGATTGGTCAACTTGTCTTTGTAGCTACAAATGTGTCTTCTAGTAGGGTCTCGTTCTTCATCTCCTTCATCATCATGATGTCATAATATGATATAATACCTAAAATTAAAATAAACACATGACAGGATGACATCAGTCTGATAATCCCCTATTCTAACATGTTCGTGGCAACCATTAGCTGAGCTAGAACTGAGTGATAGGATGGGAGACAACATCAAGGATTATGTCACTGCACAACTCAAAATGTCAGGGGCCAAGACAAAGCCTTGAGACTATGTAGTGCATACTTTAGAAAGGTTAGGGAAAGACAATTGCGCATGTTAGGCACTTAGGGAGTTAGGCTAAAGGATTCAGGCTTGATGTTTCCCATAATGCAGTTCTGGAGGGAAAGAGGCTAAGGTATTTCACAGTTGCATAGTTAAAGAGGTCAAGGACGAGGCTTGCTTCTTGAGACTATGCAATGCGCAGAAGAGGGTTACTGAAGGTAAGGGTTGTGCAGTTCTAGAGCTAAAGGGTGAAGGTAGAGCATTGAGACTACGTAGTGTGTAGTTCTAGAAGGAAAGATCTATGCATTGCACAGTTCCAAGAGGAAATGTCTGAGATTGAGGAATGGGACTATGTAGTGCGCAATTCAAGAAGGTTGAGTGAGGTCAAGTTGCTCGGGATAGAAATTTTTTGGACTTAGCTAAGTGTGGGATCATTGTGGCCAAACTGAACAATGAAAAAACCTGAACATGATCACACACTTAGAATAGTAGTTCATGACACAACATTGATCACCCATAACACATTTACAACATAGTTCCCTCAATCCTACAACATTGCGACAACTTTTCCCAAGTGCGAAACCAAAGGTACACTTTATAATAATAGTAACGACACTTGTAAAATAGTGCTTGATACTTTTCAAATGAGTGTGATACATGTCATCATGATCAGAATGACTCATTAGCACCAAGGTTATGCCTTGAAACAACCCAAAACTGCATATTGTGATGTGCGATGCTTTCCATGCTAAAATACGACACTGATTTTCTTCTAAAAGGGAAAAGATCACTTAGAGAAACCAAATGTGATGGATCTTAATACTTTCGATAACAACATGAAAAGTCATAGTAGGCTCTGAAATTTGGATGTAGGCCAAAATTTTGGATGGTGTTATAGAAATGACAAATCCTTCTTATGAGCTTCCATTCACCCACTATGAACTAAAGTCAAGCTAATGTAACAATTCTTCTCCAATGCTTGTTATCTAATACCTCACCTAATTCTCCTTAGCTTGGTCTATTCGTATTATTTTGGTTCCTCCTATGGAACCTCTTGAGCACTCCTTTCTCTTCTCAAGCTTTTGCACTCTTGATCACCTCTTTCTCACCTCTCTTGTTCTCTTCTCTAAAGGAATTTTACTTCTACAACCTTTGTGCTTCAAGGGTTCCTTGACACACACTTTAAAACTTTATTGTTTCCTTATTTCAAACTTCAATAATGTAATCAAAATTTTTCGCTACTGATACTACATTTCAAGGTTAACTTCTTACTAAAATTTAACAAAATTACAAACCAATTACTTACCTTAGTTACCTTCCTCTTTCTACGCTTTTGAGGTCTCAATATATAAATTATTCCTGGCTCTACACTTGGAAGGTACTTCTTCACATCCATTTTATTTTGAGTCTTATTCTATCAATTCCTCCTTGCTTTCTTGCTCAATGATTTTTTTCCACAACTCTATTGTTTCTATGTTAGTGGTTGTCCTCATCCTTCTCTCCTTGTGCAATTCCTTCAATACAAATATTTTCCATATTTATTAAACCCAGAGAGAATTGTTCTCACTCTAATATCACTTGATGTGGTGATCAATGTTTGTGGTCCTCTCCCCCTATTTGTACTTTCACTTCTTTTTGCTCTCCTTTGATTCACCTTTGACTCTATTGATTTTTCAAGGAAAAGGTATTCTGCTTGAACCCTTAGCAACACTCATAAACTATGAGTGTTGCGTTGAAAACCACTAACTACAGTCACAAGTCAAGTTTCCAACCACTTGAGGTTTAGTCTTTGACATAGGTGAGTCTCTGGCGCATTTGAAACTCACAAGTCTCAAATATATGCTCTAATAATCATAGAGATTCCATACATGTATGCTCCACAGTCCAATTCTTTGGCATCAAATAAGCCCTAAAAGCCTCACTCGAATGTCCAATGATGATAGTATTATAGTTGGGAACTTGAGGAGATATATCAATGATGAGATATTCACATGGAGATCAGCGTTTCTAATCTTGTCATAAAAAAAAACATCATGAACACGAATGCAACAATACCCACATCAGTACGATATATTTGGGAATTTGAGGGATTTTGGCTCTTTATCATATGCTCCTTTTTTTAGAGCTTGAAGGCATGCTTTGAATGATTTCATGAGAATAAATCTCAACATACAATAAGGATTTAATTGAATGGCGATCCATTCAAAACCTTCGGCCATCATCTACCTACTTTAACTGATATTTTTGTGTTTTGTGGAAAATACTATGAAATTCCAATGTGCTGGAATTGATTCAAAATGTATGTTGTGGTTCACCATGGAGACGACTATGAAATTGCAATTTTCTAACTACATGTATTATCCGTTCTGAAACAAAAAATTAGATAACTACAACTGCGGAAACCGATGATGGAACACGAGTAAAATTGATTATGGATGTGTATTTTTATGGCATACATAGGCTCACATATAGTGTAATGTCTATTTAGTTATTGTTGTCTTTCCCACCTATGTCAGAAATTCCCTAAAAGTAGTAATTAGGTAGAAAGTGTTGGATGAAGTAGTATGATTCTCCATTTGCAGGATGGGACTAGCTATCCCCACCCAACAAAGAAAAGTCTAGGTTGGAACCACTATGATCTTCAATTAAAGGGTTCAGGATATTTCCATAGATCATTTTACAAGGACTATATAGGCCCAAATATTCATCCAATTTTGATGTCTGGCTTCAATCTTATGATTTTTCTCTTGGTCATCCTGAATGAAATTTGGGGCCTAAATTTTATTCTCTTTCATCAAATTAATTATCCATCGGATTAGTTGGTCCATGGTTAGAGCTATTCTCATTCATTTTATTTTCCCATTTAGTTTTTTTCTCTTGTGAACCTTCTTAAAAAGCCTTCCCAAATACTCTTCTACCGAAATATACATGTCAATCAATAGAGAACACTTTGAATTTAAGCACCACAGATGCATTTTCTTCCATATTTTGTCCTTGAGCTTGAAACTATGCTATAAGAATCTAGTCTCACATAGGCTTTTATACAAATTCCTATTGAATCAGTGAAGGTGAATGAACCCAATTCTAGTTTGTCTAATATTAAGGCACTTACTCCTTCAGATAAGATATTAATTCACACTCAATAGAGAATTGAACACATAAGGACAATTTGGATTATACTAAATCATGAAGAAAATATTTACAAGAAATTTTGTGTGGGCCCTCTACCTATGGCCCCTTCACTCCTACACTACTAAGTTCTTTTTATTTGAGTTATTTCCTGAGCTCAATTTCACTCTCTTGTCGAGAGCCTCTCCTCCATCTGTGATCCTCTAGCTTTGTTAGGTGAGATGATATTTTAGCATTCCCCCATGAACTCTTTAGTCGCTCTAAATCTAAATACATGTATATCACCCTACTAGCTAGGAAACATCATAAAAAAACACTGCTAAGCTGGATATATGTCATAATAACCCAAAAATTTCTAGGCACCTCAAGTTCACACTTGGAGTTATTACAAAGGCCCATTTGGCCATAAAACACTATTTCATCAAAATTACTTAATATCCCTAATAGTCTAGATTCGTTTTGGGTCTCGACACATGTAATGACATAATTTTTCCTAATTTTATACAAATTAATATTGAATAAAATTTCTCCCTTTTGGAAAATTTCATGACCCCTTTGGGACTCGCAAAAATAGATCACCTAGGGTTGATTCTCCTAAATCACTTATACTCATTTTATTTAATTTTAGAAATATCTATCACACTACCAACATTCTTAACCTTCTAACTCAACAAAACTATGGTGATCTAGGAGCATTTCTCTCAATTCTTTTTAAATATAGAAAAAAGTTAAATAATTTTAATTAATCACTTATATTTCTAAGATTCGATAGACAATATAGGTGTTAATGGGGGTTAACCATCATCATCATATTGAGGGGATGGATTATATATATAGATAGATAGATAGATAGATAGATATTTGTTTTTAAGATAGATTGAATTTTAATAATCCATCCCCTCAATATGATGATGATGGTTAACCCCCATTAACACCCTATATTGTCTATCGAATCTTAGAAATATAAGTGATTAATTAAAATTATTTAACTTTTTCTATATACATATACATATACATTTTTATGCATAATTTATTATTTTTTATTAATATTTATTGAAAATTTTAAAATTCATATATTTTTTTTAAATTGTATTATCTTAATTAATATTTTTTGTTTTTATTATATAAATTTAATATAATAAGGTTGTTGATGCGAGGCGGGGACTGGGCACCAACCCTAACCGCCATGATCCTGCTTCATGCTTCTTCTTCTCACGCTACACTACTCCTTTCTCTTATAGGTTCTGCTCAAGGTTTGTTTCGTGTTGCCTCGTGCATGATGGTTGTGTCAAGGGGGAGATTGGATGGGTGGCCCTTCCTGGTTTTTCTTCATTTCTTCTCAGGAATCCACATTTTCTCAGCATGGATTCTACTCAGATCTTTTAGAAGGACATTTTTGCCTTTTTGTCAACCCTCTTCCCTCTACTTTGTTCGTTTCGACTACTTGCTTTTTGCTCACCAAGTCTAGTTTTTTTATGGATTTTCAGATGGGATGTTGCTCGTATGGGCTCTATTTTGTGCCTTCTTCAACTGGTCTATTTCTTTGGGTGACTTCTCTTCATCTATGATGTTTCTTACGATTTTCTACCCATGTGGCCACCTGTCATTGTCGAAGTTTTTTTTCTTGACTGGTTTGTGGGTTGTGCTTCATGAGTTGCGGCCATATTTTACGATATCACCCTCAATGAAGCATTGAGGGGATGGGTTTTTTCAACCCCTTTCATGATTCTTCACTTTCCCTTGGTGGATTTCAACCATGATCCAATTTTTGTGTTCTACAATCTGGGTCTTCGTGGCCTTCATTGCTTATCTCAAGATTTTTTTGTAGTCTAACTCTTATTGGTAGGCTACTTTTTTCTCCTATTGAGGCCCTTGGAAGGTGTATATGCCTCTCATTCTTTATTTTCATGAATGACTATGACTTGTGTCCTAGTTCTTAGATTGATTGGATTGATGTTTTCCTATGGTTTGTGTGCTAGAGTTTATCTTCATGGGCCTGTGTTTCTATGTCCAATTTGGGTTGTGGTTTAGTTTGATGGGTTTTCCAACTCCCACTTGACAATTCAGATTTGTATCAAACATGCAATGTCATGGAAGAATACACACTTAGTGTATCTACAAAGTGTAATTTGTATTCCTTGATTATGACAATAGAAATTACAGATTATTTTCTTTGCAAATATTTGTTTAATATAATATTTTTTTTAATTTTAAATTAATTTTACTTAAAAAGAATTAAAAATTATTGAAGTTGTAAAATTAGATTTAGATAGGTGACTTAAAATTTTCAAAGTATAGGGTGACCATGTATCTGGTCACTGAGTGAAGTAGCTAAAATTAATATATAATATTTATTGATACTATATATTATATACATATATATATATATAGAATAAAGTAGCCGAATGGTTATCTTCAATTGGTTGAGTCAAACCCCTTTGGCTATTAAGAAATAATGAGTTTAATTTTTTTTCGACACTCACATGATTAGGCTTCATGGTTGAATATTGGCAGGAAGTGATCCCTTTGATTGGATGTGTCTGGTACAGTTATCTTGTTGATGTAATGGTCACCAATCCCCAGAGTCGGTAAACCACATAGAATTAATATATATATATATATATTTATATATATATATATTGTGAGCTTAATGTATTTATTGATTATCTAAAAAAGTATACATTAGGTTGTTTCTAGTCCTACAATTTGCCACTAGGGAAATTGGAAGGCTAAAAAATAAGTTTCTTGTCTAAAATATTACATAAACAACATAAATACTAAGGCACACTAATGTCTCAACAAAAAAGGTTAT
Organism: Pinus taeda; assembly: GCA_000404065.3. Taxonomy (NCBI): domain Eukaryota; kingdom Viridiplantae; phylum Streptophyta; class Pinopsida; order Pinales; family Pinaceae; genus Pinus; species Pinus taeda. The sequence goes on from APFE031227144.1 coordinate 272,340, forward strand.
GGTCACATGTAAACATAAATAAATGTTTATAACAAATTGCAGTCATGTTGTCTATATCCTATAATAGTTGTAGTCATCCTTTTCAAGTTGAGGCATTTTCGTTGACTGCTATAGAAACCATGATATTGACTAAGTTGATGTTGATACATCAATTAGCACCAGAGTGGTATCTAGAGAGGCTGGTTTTTTTCTCTTTGATGACATGGCTTCGATTCTAGCAATCTTCATTACCATATCATAGTGTTTAAGTGAGATTTTCCCATTCTCTCTGTAAAGGATGTTGAGCTGGAGAGAAATAATGCTCTTATTATCTTATTTTTCTTCAGGTGCCTTTCCAAGGAGTGTTTTCATGTGCCAATAGAATTCTACTCTACATATGTATTGATTTTAGCAACCATAAGTGTGGCCTTCGTCTGGTATCTAATTCACCACATGGCTGAGAATACCTTCATTTGAAAGGGAATCTCTTTTATGCATGGCCTCAACCATTGCTTGATTGACTATGTGTGAAATACTATCAAGATTTGGTTCCTAATATATTTTTTCAACATTTTGAGTTCAACATCTATCTCAATAGTTTCCTACTCCGCTTCCAACAGATCAATGCTCATAGTGCATCTACTCACAAGGCATCATGGGAAGGAGAAGAGTGTCTAAAACAAAGTTGGAAATAGGGAAATAGAGGGAAGGGGAGTCAGTTCCAAACACATCATTATGGAGGATGGGAGTAGGGATTGTAAAGAGAGATGCCTCTCTAGTGAAGTGAAAGATGAATTTTTAGAAACAGGAAGTGCAAAGATAAAAAATACTCTAGATTACTATAAAAATTTAAATGAGATGGGAAAAAGGACAAATAACAAAGTGATTAAGACAAACAAAATTCATGGGTGTTATAAACACTGAGTGTAATGTACTAAGGTGAATAAAGAGCTTAATTACAAGATCCTAGTGGAGATATGGTAAATGTAATCTTGCTTAGAATACGAATTAGCAGAGCAACAATTGCCATGATAAACCATAAACCAAGAAGATGGAGATGTTCCTACCTTCAGGTGGAAGAATTTTGAAGTGGAATAACAATAAGAGAAGATTTATTTCTACTATGTGTGAACCATGGGCCTCCTCCCTTCATCATCATAGAAATAACAATGCGAAGAGAGGGTTCAGTTGGACATGTAGGTGAGAAATTTCCCAGGATTTCAATCCTAGAGGAGAGTTGGTCAAGGATACTTGGAAGTACCCCTTTGTTAGAAATGGAAACATCATAGAGCTCCACAAGTTCAGGAAGTTGGGTGGTAATTTTCCGCCAACAAGACATTTCTTTGGTGGAGAATGGTCACTAAGGAGGAATGATATTTGCAACATTAATCTTTCTAAACCCGATTTCCAATAGCATTAGATATTAGTAATGCTCCGTATGTGTACCATTGATTCAAGGGTATTAATGAGTTGTGCCAAGTTAAGGGAGGGTTGGTCTTCGTTTCCCCTGTCAAAGGAGGAATGTAATGCCCCACTTAATCTTACCATGCAAATTTTATTAGAGTTTAAATTACCTGAAAATATTGACTTATAATTATCAAGAAATATTGTTAAATACCATCATTTGGGAAACTATAATTTTTATTTGCTGATATAAAATTTATTATTTTTATTAT